>JAAAKG020142025.1:1569-11716 GCA_010014905.2 Druon quercuslanigerum
ATGTTTTTCTTTATATATTAATTATGTCTCAAGAGGGAAAAAGGGGGGGTAGTTGGGGGGGGGGGGGGGGGGGGGGGGGGGGGGGGGGGGGGGGGGGGGGGGTTGTAGAAGAGACTGAGGGGTGAAAAAGTAGATAGTTAGGTTGAGAAAGTAGAAAAAGTGAAGGAAAGTGAGGGAAAATAGAGGAAGTGGTTGATGTGAGGGGTGAGTGGTCGGCAAACAAGTGAGGAATGGAGGGAGGGGATGTAGTGGAAGTAAGGGTGGAGAAGTAGTGGATGTGCGGAGAGGATAAGATGTAAGGAAGTAAGAAAGTAAGGAAAGAGTGCGATTATGTATAAAAAGTATAGAAGTATAGAAGTATAAAAAGTAGAGTGGGGCAGTAGGAAAAGCGAGCATAAGTGAATGGTATTAAAGGAAGTAGTAGTAATGAGGAGGAACTGATGGAAGATATATTGAAAATAAGGAATGAACAGTAGGCAATTGAGGGGAGAGAATGCAGGGAAATCAGAGGAGGGAAATATAAGGAAGTAGAGGAATATTAGAGGAAGCAAGTAAGTCAGATGTGAGGAAGTAAGAAAGTAAGGAAAGGGTGCGATTATCAGTAGGGTAAGTACTCGGGAACTGAGGATAAGGATAGCAGGATACTCAGAGCCAGTGTGGGAGGTAATTTAAAACAAGTGTGGTAGAGAGAAAGCGCTAGCGAGGAAAGTGTAGAAAATAAGGGTGAAAAAAATATTTAAGGGGCATGAGGGATGGAGAAGTATGAAATGTAGAGTGGGGCAGTTGGAAAAGCGAGCGTAAGTGAATGGTATTAAAGGAAGTAGTAGTTGTGAGGAGGAAGTGATGGAAGATATATTGGAAATAAGGACTGAACAGTAGGGGATTGAGGGTAGAGAATGTAGGGAAATCAGAGGAGGGAAATATAAGGAAGTAGAGGAATATTAGAGGAAGTAACAGGAAAGGGAGGGGCAGTTGGAAAATGAGTGTGAGTAGATGAGTAAATGTAAAAAGGGCCTGAAGAAATAGGTCAATGTACGTCAGAAGGGGAATGGAGGTGTAGTCGGGATTATAGTGTAAGCAGAGTAGGGTACGTACGGAAAGTGCCGAGAAGGTGAGTGGTAATAGAGGAATAAGGTGTAGAGAAGTAGGAAAAATATGGGTGATGAAGTAGAGAAAGTGAGGGGTGGTTAGGAGAGCTTCTGAGAATGGAAGTGAGAACATTTTGGGGAGTGTCTGTAAAGTAGGTGAGGAGGAGGGTTGTAGAAAAGTCAGTATGGGTATGGGAGGGGATATAGAGAATTCTTTGTAAAGTAAATCATATGGAGCGATGTAGTGGGATGAGGAAGTAAGAAAGGTTCGGGTGTGGAGGTGAAGTAGAGAAAGCGAGAGGAGTGGAAGTAAAGGACGTATAATTAGGAAATGGGTTGGGAGTGAAGAGGAAAATTAGAGGAGAGGTAATAGTGGAAGAGGGAGGCAGGGAAAAGGAAAGGAGAAAAATTAACGGAAGGGGAAGGGAACGTAGGAGAATTTAGGGAGAACAGGGTAGGAACCTTTGGGTGAGGGAAATCCTAATTTTTTTATATCTTTGGTTCTTTCCAAGAAGTATGCGAAAATTCACATTGAAGAAAAACCGAATTTCGGATTCGGCTAATTAATTTTTAAATATTTCTAATTTATGAAGCAAGGAGAGCTTTTTAATAGTAAGAAAGAAGAACACTTTGTTTGGCAACATGTGAAAAAGAATTCGAATGCACATTTTTAATGAAATTTTTTTCCTGAGTTACGTAATGCCTATATGATTATAATCATGTTTAATTGTGGTTCCAATAACCGTATATACCTTTATTAGGAATTTAATTATATTTTTCTCAAAGAAAGATAAAAATGACCACTACTACGTATATAATTATCCACATTGACAATTATTTCGAATTATCTTTGAGAAGGATATATAAGACACCTTGCAGGTTTTTTTTAGCGAATTCAGTTGTCACTTTCCGAGATCAATCAAGAACATGAAGTTTTTCTACCTTTTGATCGTTTTGTTTGCGGTTTTCCTGAGCATCAGCGAAGCACAGTATGGTATGTAAGTTTTATTTTTAAATATTTTTTTTTTACTTTAGTATTGATTTTTCACGAATATAGAGGAATAATAGGAAAATAAAGTATTTAAAAAAATTAATTAACAGGTACTATATTGCATTCAGGAAGAAAAACTTAAGGGGATTGAAACGATTTGGGTTTTCTCTGCAACGAAAATACGTCTACAAGGATGCATTTTTTAATTTAATATTTGAACCACATAATCTAAAAGCAATTTTACAGAAGCGAGCAGAGCAAATTTTTGAAAAAATGTCTTCTTTTTTTGTTTGTTTGTTTGAATTTGAAAATTAGGCGTCTTTTTGCGCCAGTAAATGCAGCCCGCCAGCTAACTGTGTATGTAGGGCTGCAGCCAGGCGTTAATATTCGAAAAAAATTTCAATTCAAAAATTCGAATAATAAACAGATTGTCACAGTTCTTTATAATTCTTCGCAGATATTACCTGCAAGTTGCGTTGTCGGTTTAGAAAAATTTTCCTTACCGGCAAATATGATATATTTTTTCGAAAAATTATCGTTATATGTTATATGTTATTATTAATTTATATTTTTTTATTGTATTATATTATATATTTACATATTTTATATTACTTTAAGAAACGAAAATTTTATTCAACATGAAATTAACCGGGTGACTGCAGCCCGACATACAGAGCAAGATGGCGCGTTGCATTTTACAGGCGCAAAAAGGCTGTTTCCAATTATAAAAAAATAAAAAACCAAAACATTTTTTGAAAAAATTGCTTTGGCTTCTCTATTAAAATGGCCTGTAGATTATTGTGGTGTGAATTTTACATTAAATAATATATCCTCGTTGATTTTTTTTGGAATTTGCTAAAACCCGGGACATTTTAATCCCCTTAAGATTTTAAGTGGAAACTTATTAACAAATTATTTCAATTTTCTACCTACGAGAATGTATTTTCAAAAAAGTAAATTAATTTTTATAAACAATTAAAATAATTGTCAACCAAACAGTTTCATTTACAAACAAGATAGTTGAACATTCAAGAAAAATGGACGAATTAAAAAAAATTGAATTATTAGAAAAATTATTGAATTTTCTATCTAAAAAGTAGATTTTTAACCAAATGGTTGAATTATCAAACATAAAAGATTTAAATTCAAATAAATATTTACAACCAAAAAATTAAATTTCCAAGCCAAAAAGAAGAATTTTTTAGTAGACAGTAGAATTTTCAATCCAAATGGAGATAAATGAAAAATTAATAAAATGGTAAATTTTCGAATTTTTAAGAAAAGAAATAAGATTTCAATAAATTCGTTGAATTTCAACAAAAATGATCAATGCTTAAAAAAATTTCTAACCAAGGAGTTTGACATTGAACCAACTTATATTTTTATTTTTAAATAAAAATAGGTGAAATTAACTATGTTATTTTTTAACGAAAAAAGTTTATTAAACAAAAAAAAACAACGATTTTTAAGAAAATAGTTGAATCTTTAGACAAAGTACATACATTTTTAACCAAAATTTGAATTTTTATTTTAAAAAAATAACATTTCTACTGAATGAAATGAGTTTTCAAACATAAAAAATGTCACACAATGTAGAAGAAAAAAAAAACAAAGCAAAGATTTTTATTTTAAATTAAAAACAGATTTCAAAAAAACGTAATAGTTAATATTAATAAAAATTTAACAAAAAACAGTTAATTCAACCAAAAAAAAAAAGAATTTTTTACAAAATAGTTCAATCTTTAACCAAAACAAATTAATTTTTAACCAAACAGATGTATTTTTATTTAAAAATATCAAATTTCTACTAAAGGAGATGATTTTTTAAAACAAAAAGGCAAATTTTCAATGAAAGAGTTGAATTTAAAAAAAAAACATTTTGCACTCAATAGAGTAAAAAAATTCCAAGCAAATTATGGAATTTTCAGCAGGGAAAAAAATTTCTCTACAATAAAATTAAATATTCAGCCCGAAAATATGAATTTTTAACCGGAAAGTTAATTTCCAATCAAATAGAGTAATTTTGTAACAAAATCATATTATTTTCAATTTAAAATGAAATTTTTAACCCCAAAATTTGAACTTTGCACAAAAGAGGTAATTTTCAATAAAATAATTGAATTTTAAACCAAAAAATGACTTAAATCAAATAGAGGAATTTTAAATAAAAAATTATCCATTTTCAACCAAAAATGGAATAGTTTGAAGAGTTAAACAAATTGATTTTCATCAACAAAAAAATTATGAGTTTTCAACCAAATGTTTAAATATTCAACTGAAAAAATGAATTTTTTACATTATAATTCCACTTTCAACCAATTATTTAAATTTTTAAGTAACAACATAAAGTTTAAATTAAAAAGTTAATTTTTCAAAAATGAATTTTTAACAACACAAAAAAAATTATTTTTTAACAAAATAGTTAAATATTTAATCAATTAAATTAATTTTTAACAAGGCAGTTCAACTTTTTTACTAAGTAATTGAATTTTGAACCAAAAATTACGAGTTTAAATGGAAAATGTACTTGTTGAATTTTTAAACAAAAACGATCAATTATCAGTTACAAATGGATGAAAAATGAAGAAAGGGGTAGTTTCCTGAAAACAGAGAAAAAAAGAAGAAATTCCTTAACAAAGTAAAAATTTTGAAATAGGGGAAAGAATAATGAGTCTACAATTATATAATTTACTTGTAAAATAAAATATCTTATTTTTATTTTTTTACAATTTAAAAATATTATTACACAGATTTATATTTTCGAAATGAGAGTTCACATTATTGATTAACTCCCCCCTCCTATCTCAGACAATGTGACGTTGTTGAGTAGTCCCTTATTAACATAAATTTATTGAAATAAAAAATCATTAAAATTAATTTTTGTGCAAATTTTTACAGGGAGGGGGAGAGGACGCGATAATTATGGTAGAGACGATTACTACGATAGAGATGATTATTACGACAGACGTCGTTATGATAACAGAAGAGGAAATCGTGACGGAGAGTTTGACATTGTTATAAACAATCCTTTGGGACTCGGTAAGTTTTCATTTTTTACTTATAATAAAAATGATAAAATAACTGGGACCAATAATAATAAATTATAATTGTAATAAATAATAAATAATAATAAATAATAATAAATAATCAAATAATAAAAATAGTAGCGTTATGTGCTTTATCCGGATGACATTTTTTACTTTCCAAAACGAGAAATAAGTATTTGATTTCCCGAATGAAAACTGAGAAGCGGGGAGTTCTTCTGCCAAGTAAAAAAAACTAATAGAATTTCAATAGTAAATCTTTCGAAAAATTAATATAAATGATAAAATAATTCACTTGAATTAGTTTTAAATAAATTATCTCTCCATAATATTTATTGTCATGTATTCAATTTTCTTTCTAAAAATTTAATATTTTTGGAAAAAAAAAATAAAGCCTTCTTTAAGTTTAACCGCCTTAATTTCTGCTTCTTATAACACGAACTCACCGTTTCTTTTATTTTTTCCCCGTTTCTCGAATTTCATCCGGAAAATTGAATTTCCAATGATCGATTTTAATATTCAGAAAATTACATCCAAACGAAATATGGAACACTAAAAAATACCAATTTTTTCTGTTATCAAATTAAAATTCACATCAGTGACTATATATTTATCTATTATATTTTTTCAGGTGGATTTCGATACTGATGCTTGTCCAAATAAATAGCTATTATATATATATTTTTTATGATTTGTTCATCAAGTGTATCACACGTATGTATTTGTCTAACTCTTAAGTTAAGACCAAACTTATTTGCTAACTGACAACAAAAAAATGATTCCAATATATAATTCACAAGTGCTTGATAATTGTACTTTTATCTCACATATTCAAATAACTCTTCTCCTACTTATCCCTCCTTTACTTTCTCTCCCCTCATTTCCTTTATTTTTCCTTCACACACGTAACTTACTTACTTACCTACCCAAACCTTCCTTCCCCTACTTTCTCACCCCCTACTTATACTCAATTCCACTCTGACTTGTTTCTTTCCCTTCCTCAAAATACCTCTTCCTCCCCTCCCTTATTTTATATACATCCTCTCCCCAACTCTTCCTACACTTCTCGACCACAACCTTTCCCTCCACTTCTACCCTCACTTCCCTACTAACCCTTCCCTCACATATCCTACTACCCCGTCATAACTCTCAATACAGCCTCTCTTTTAGATATTGTCAATTCTCCTCTCCTAACCACTCTTCTATTCCCCTACTTTCCTGTCCATGCATTCCCTACTACCCTAAACCTCATGTCTCTTTCCCTACTTACCTTCTCCGCACTTCCTCTAAATACCTTCCGCTACTCATCCTCACTTCCTGATTACCTCTCCTGTCCACTGTATTCCTTACTCTTCCCTCTTTTTTCCAACTTCTTCTACATTGTAGCCCCTGCTTACCCTCACTTCTTAACTACCTCTTTTTTTCCCTTACAGATCTTACTATCCAACTACTTCCCCTGATTTACACTTCTTTACTTTTCCCTTACTTCCCCTATTATTTATATTTCGCTATCTGCTTCTCCAACATCCTCTCCCCTAATTTGCCTCACTTCTATCAGTACTAGTAACTCTTTGTCCTGACTTTCGTCTGACTTGCCTGCAACTCCACGATACTTTCTCACTGTCCTTCATCTTATTTATCAGCCTATAGTTACCCTGCAACCCATCTTCCTCACTTCCTCCACTTCCCACTCATAATTTCTCTCTTACATTCACTACTTCCTCTACTTACTCTGACTAAACTTCGCTTTTTCTACTTCTCAATCGATACCTTTCCTACTTCTCCACTCTTCACATATCTCTTCTACTTACCCTCCCTGCATTTATCCTACATATCGTTCCACAAGAAACTTTATTTCGTTACTACTGTTCTTCTCCCATCTTCAATGTTCCTCTTTTTTCACTACTAATAATACATTCTCTCCTCTAATCAACCTCAATTCCCAACTACTCAACCCTTCTTCTCTACTTCTACTCTTTCTTTCCTTACCTACTTTCCATCTACTCACTTTCCTTATACTTTCCCTATCCCTTATTCCTATATTCCTATACACGGCTTATGTCACATCCTGTCTTCTAAATTCCAATTACTTTCTTACTATCCTTTCCCTCACTTCTTGTACACATCCTCGCAGACCCTCCCCTTAGTGCGCAACCCTTTCTTTCCGTACATCCCTCCCAATTTCTTTCTGACAAACACTACTTCTTCTATTTACTACTCATTCCCCATATTTCCCTAGTCAAAGTTTTTCCTCCCCTACTCACCCTGACTTTCCTATTATTCCTCCCCTCACTCATCCTAACTTCCTCACTACTTACCCTAATCGCCTTAATATCTCAGGCTTCCTTTACTTCCCCTATACTTCTCATGATCCCACATACTATCCCTCTCTTTTCCTACCCTTTTTCACCTTCCCTCAATTCCCCTGGTGGAGTCCACGTCAAATGAGCACGAGAATTTTCGTTTCGGAATGGGATTTGACTGTAATTCAGGATATATGGTTGCTTGGTGGTGAGAAAGAATGCCACAAAACATTTTTCGAAAATTCGAAAAAATGGCGGAAATGTGGGGCTTTCTACAAGGCCCCTCCTCCCCCTGTAACAAATCATAATAAAATATTTCAACTCTCTCCCTATTACTGTACATAATTTTTAGTCTACAGAAAGGTTTTAGTAGTTAGTGCTAGTAGATATTTAATAATATTTTCCTACTTCAGATAAAAATGTCAAATTTTCAAATTTAAAAATTTATTTCGCACAAAAAAAGGATTGTCCATTATAAAAGATGAGTTTTCAACTAAATAATTAAATTTTGAATATAATAGTTCAAATTTCAACCTAAAACCTAAATTCCCAACAAAAATTAGCAAAGTGTATATTTCAATACAAAATAATGACATTTTTTTTTAAGCATTCTAAAACCAAAAAGACAAATTTTTAAAAAATACAAATGTTTCAGTCAAGAAATAAATAAAAGTTTATTAAAATGGTTGAACCTTCGAGCCAAAAGACAAAAAATATGACTTTCCAGCAAAAAATCAATTTACCACGAAACTGATGCATTTTTAAGACCCAAAAAAAATGAAATTCCAAACCAAGAAAATTATTTTTTTACCAAAAAAGGAGAATTTACAACTCAAAAAGGTCAATCTTAAAAATAGGCCTTTCCGCTAAACAGTTAAAAAGCCGTATCAGGATAATCCATATTGCGGGGCGAGTGGCTACCCCTATAAGATAAATTTACTCCAAGTACCAACTAAAGGAAAATTTTACGAAAGTTATAAACAAATATTGAAAAATCAAAAAATCCAATTTTCCCGAAAACGGATTTACCGATCATGATGGTCAAAATATATGTTATAGAAGGTACTAAGGGAGTTACGAAAAAATTAAAGAACCAATTCTGTTGATTATAAGAGGATAAAAAAATATTAAAATTTTAAAATAATTCTTTTAAAAGGAAGTACTTCTGGAACACTAACAATTTTTCTTCTATATCATGCTTACATTCAAGGCATCAATATATATTTTTGCGGAAATAATCAAAGCATTGCTTCATAGTTTAAAACAAAAAACTACTTTTTGGCTCCTCACATATATTCAATTCAATGAGAATGAGGGGCCAACTTAATTTTTAGCTTATAACGCAGTAAGTTATATGCAATGGTGTAATAAAATTCAGATGCAACAGCATTATTCGACTAAAAACAAATTTTATCGTGAATTCTTCAGGCATAGTGTCCCTTGATTATAAGTAGATGGAAAAATACTTCTTTTTGCTTACTGCTGACTTTCGCCAAACTAATTTCATGTTTGCCCAGGATGCATCACGTGGAGGTCGCCAGTCAGATTATCATCTCTTAATTTATTTGCATTATATACAACTATATACATGCTGTATTAATAAAATAACAAAACATATATACACTATATACACACACGATACCCAACAATTTACATATATACACTTCATATGCACAAAACTCTTGCCCCGCCTGAAAGTGGCAACTAATTCTCCATGTATTCATGCTGACGTGTACTGCACTATCATTTGTGATTTCCTTTTGTTTTTAATTACGGAATACTAGGGTTATACTAAGGTTTGCTATTTTATTTTGTTCTCAGTTGCATCGAACGATTTAAGTCATTCGATATTTTGTTAAAGGTACCATATTCTGAGTTGTTTCTATTCGTGCCTAATATGTATAACTTCGTAAAGTTCAAACGTGGTCTCTCTAATACCCTTCAACTTAGCACGAAACGATTTCACTTTATTTTTGCTTAGTGCCGATGAGTGCAATTGTCATACATCATACACCTAGTTTCACATAGAGGTATGGGCTTCATTACCCTGCATTTTATTACCAAATGACCTCATTGCTTTTTACAAGAGTCATAATTGTTCTCATTAGTATATTTGTTCAATTCTTAGAGTGATATAATGGATGCTCATGAAGTTCACATTCCGAAAAATCCGAAATGTATTTCTTGCCATAGGTTGGTAAAAACAGTATCTGGCAAAAGAAAAGTAGTTAAAACTGAAAGCGAAGCGATTGCTTTTTCTGCCGCTCTAGACATAGAAATCGCCATCAACGACGTCCTGTGTGGAAGCTGTCGTGTTCTCAAGTACAAACGCAGGAAGTTAAATGATGAAAGCAAAGCTCCTAATATAGGCTCTGCGAGAGAATATACGTCAGATTCTGATACCGAAAACGTTTTATCAGAATCGGATACAGAAGATCCGATGTTTCATGCAGATTTAAGATGTAAAACCGTGGACAACGAAGAATATATTCATATGCAAATCGCAATAACTGTTTCGACTAGTGTTGCATTTGAGCGAGAAATACGAGAAATAAGAAACAACGGGAAAAGCTTTCGTCTTTTTTTATGAAATCTCATCTCATCTCGTTTCATATAAGCGAGCTTCTCAAAAGATCATATATTTCGATCACCTACCTTGTGAGTGTCAGAATTAACATTCGTAAAAAAACAAATGTAATAACTATTGTCGTTAAATATTTA
>JAAAKG020142026.1:0-11716 GCA_010014905.2 Druon quercuslanigerum
ATGTATTATACATAGTTTTCTACAATTTTCTACGTATATTACGTCGTTTATGTATTATACGTAGAAAACCTCGAGTGCAATGTCACAACCCATCTCTGCATGAGAGTGAGAAAGATGAAGAGCACTTTTTGTCCAATTTTTTTCCGTTTATCTCTCTCACTATTATTGAACAAAACCTAAACTTACCCACAGCCGGAATGGTATGTAAGCACCATAAGACCTTCTAACTTTATGAGACCAGGGATGTTAAAGTAAAATACCTGACGTATTTTACATGTTTTTTTACAATAACTTACTATGATTTTTTATTTTCCATAACGTTAAACACGCCTCTAGAGTTATGGATTCTTACCTGCTGTATTACATTAAATTTATTTATGTCCATGTCTTTCAGTTTACGAGATGTTTGTAGTTAAAAATAACGTTTCTGCCTGTCTCCCCTTGAAAAGGCGCCATCACATGCCGACATGAAACTTTACGCGCTACGTAAAACATTATGCCCCCTACACATACACTGAACCACGCAAGTGAAAACATGAAATTATTTTTTTGCATTAAAAAGAAGCGTCGCTGAATCCCGCAGTTCTCCTACTGCTAAGTACGCTATTTCAGCTTTTCTCTTATAATTTAAAATTGTTAAGAACACCAAACGTCCTTTATCTGCGTCACATGCTTGTTTTCAAGGAGGGTATAACAAAAAGTATAGTGTGTGTCAAGGGTGTACAGCCATTTTGACTCCTTTACGCCCTTGATACACAATGTACTATTTTTTTGACACATGCATGATTTCAGCTCTTCCGAACGCCTATGAAGTGAGGCTAAAGATCAACTTTTTATTCCCTAGGGACTGAAAATTGAGGTCAGAGGTGAATAATTGAAATTGTACATTTAAAAGTGTTTTCCGATTATGTAGGAAAAGTTATCATATATAACTGAACAATTTGCCGTAAATTACTAAAAATTTCCGTAAATTTAGAGACATTTTTAAATGGAATTTTCTGTAATTTATCCCAGCTATCATAAGTTACCTGTAATATTACCGTAAATTACCGAAAATGTTCACAAATTTCCGGACATGTGTGGTCATTTTTTAAAATGAATGTTGAGTAATTTATGGTTAGTTGCAACATTTTCCTGTAAAATTACCATAAATTACCGAAAATTTCCGCAAATATATAAATTTTTTTATTGAATTTTGGGAAATTTGTATTAAGTTACTATAAATTAACTCTAGTTACCGTAAATTATTAAAATTTAAGGCAATTTTTTTATTGAATTTTTTATCATTTAGGATAAGTTAACAAAAATAGCATGCTTCGTTATTCAAGATCATTTGTTACTCTGACAACATACACTTGTCGGAAAGCTCCTCTTTTCCCTCTAGGTGCATAATATACTATTTTATATCGCATATATATATTTTGAGCTGTCTTTCTTGCCATTGAAGCGGTTCTAAGGTTATACTATTTATTCTCTAGGAATTAAAAAGTGACGTCATAGGTAAATAATTAAAAAATTATACATCTAAAAGACATTTTGCGAAAACTAATCGCAAAAAAAACGGCGAGAAAATTAGGGTTGCAGATAGTACATATCTGCGGCAATTTATGAAAAGTTAAAATTATGTAAATTTTCATACGGTTTTAAATTAATTTTGTCTAGTAAGTTGCCATAAATTTCTAGTATAATTACCTTGAATTGCGAAAAAAATCCGAAAATTTGTGTATTAGTTTCGATTTTCGTAATTTACAAGACTATCATAAATTTCTGAAAGTCCTCCATATAAGCAGGAACCGTTTCTGTGTTCAAAGTGCACCTGAAATCATGCATTTGTCATAAAAAAGCCAACATATTTCTTGTATAATTATCTTAAACTAGCAAAAAAATCCAGAAACTTTTCTTTCAATATCCGTATTTTATATGACTATCATAAATTTCTGAAATTCCTGCATGTAAGTAGGAACCGTTTCTGCATTCCCAGCGTGCCGGGAACCATAAATTTGTCTTAAATAAAAACTTGCATTTCTTGTGCAAATATCTGGAACTACCAAACAAACCCGGATATTTTTCATTACTCTCAATTTCTGTATTTTATAAGACGTATCATAAATTTTTTATGTCTCCATTTAAGCAGGAACAGTTTCTGGTTTCAAAGCATGCCTGAAATCTTGCATTTTTCATTTTAAAAAACTATAATATTATTGTCTAATTATCTTAAACTACTATTACTTTCAATTTCCGTAATTTATAAGATAAAGTGCCTCCATATAAGCAGAAACTTTTGATGTTTTCCGAGCGTGCCGGAAATCATGAACTTGTTATAAAAAAAACCATGGATTTCTTGTAAAATTATCTGGAACTACCAAACAAACCCAGAAATGTTGTATTACTCTCAATTTCTGTATTTTATAAGACTTATTATAAATTACTAAAATTTCTCCAAATAAGCAGGAACCGTTTCTGGGTTCAAAGCGTGCCTGAAAATCATGCATTTATCATAAAAAAACTATGCATGTTTCTTGTGCAATTATCTGGAACTACCAAACCAACCCGGAAATTTTGTATTACTCTCAATTTCCTTATTTTATAAGACTATCACAAATTTCTCCATATAATCAGGAACCGTTTCTGTGTTCCAAGCGCACCTGAAATCATGCATTTGTCATAAAAAATCCCACACATTTCTCTTATAATTATCTTAAACTACCAATCAAACCCAGAAATTTTGCATTACTTTAAATTTCCGTATTTTATAAGACTACCACAAATTTCTGAAATTTCTCCATATAAGCAGGAACCGTTTCTGTGTTCCAAGCGCACCTGAAATCATGCATTTGTCATAAAAAACCCCACACATTTCTCTTATAATTATCTTAAACTACCAAACAAACACGGAAATTTTGTATTACTCTCAATTTCCGTATTTTATAAGACTATCACAAATTTCTGAAATTTCTCCATATAATCAGAAACCGTTTCTGTGCTCTAAGCGCACCTGAAATCATGCATTTGAGATAAAAATCCCACACATTTCTCTTATAATTATCTTAAACTACCAAACAAACACGGAAATTTTGCGTTACTCTCAACTTACGTAATTTATAAGATTATCATAAAGTTCTAAAGTTCCTCCATATAAGCAGGAACCGTTTCTGTGTTCCAAGCGTGCCTGCTATCATAAATTTTTTATAAAAAAAAAATCGCACACCTGGGGATGAGCTTATTCTTAGACGAGAGAGATGTATGAATGAATAAAAGACAGCAAAGATTTTTTAATGCATTTATTATTCGTATGAACAAGTCGGAGCATAGTGCACAATATATTTAATAAATTAACGCGCGCACATGTACAGGCGTCTCTAAGTATAAATAATATAAGCCCACGCGAATACACGTGCACGCGATATCATTTCGGGGAAGGGGTATCCGAGTATACTCTGAAGTCTGAACACGGGTTTTCGCTTCGTCAGAGAAAGGGAAACTACAAATATTAATTAGCCCCCTCCAGTTTCATTTATTTGCAATCGCGGTACAAAAAAAAGGAGAAAAATCGACTGAAATCTAAAATATCTAAAATACAATAAAAAGAATATCAATAAGAAACACAGCACCGGTGATAATAATAATAATATTAATAATGATAATAATTACTTTTAAAAGCCCACACGTTTTCTCTTTCTTTCTTTTCCCTTTCTCCGCTTTTTCCCCGCATTTCATCCGAATCTAAAACACAAATTTTATCTCGAATAGAAAACAGGAAAAAAATCAGCTTCTTCAATGATTATTTTGATTTGGCATTTGCAACACTATGCACAAGATTCCTCTTTTACTATCCTCTGACTCGTTTGCGCCTGAAAACGGGATATACAATACCTATTATTCGCTCATGCGTTATCATCTCGCAACGATGTTAATAGTAAAATAATAATGATAATACCGAACTATATTTATACGTAATTAGTTTGCTTTTTGTCCTCGCTCTCGAAAATCTCACAGTCAAGAGACTCTCCTCCTTCTTCATCTTCTTTTTCTTCTTCTACTTCTTCACTCTCACTCTCTCTCTCTCTCTCTCTCGTTCTATTATTTAAAATCGTATCCTCTTTTTTTCCTCCATTTAATAATATAACTAAATCATCTAGAGCAGATAGGTTTTGCAAGTTACGTAATTTTTTTTTCTACAAAAATCCAAGTTTGCGATTTTGTTTCTTTACAATAAAATACATTGATTCGCTCTCCTTATTATCTCTCACGCATACGCTGACAATACGTATATATATATACAGAAACACAGGCGCGCACGCGCGCGCGCAATTAGTAAAAATTTCACTTTTTGTCAACTCACGCGGAAACCCGATGAGAGGGAGAGCCGCGCTCGCTGACGCGAACAAAATTAAATGCCACTTTAATCTATCTCTCGTGCGAGCGCGGCTCCAAAAGGACAAAAACTACATACATACGTCCCACGGACGTCCGCCGTGAGTTTCAGTCTAGCGGAACTTGTCCTTAAGCAGGTCATGTTTAACTGATTACTCCTCTCCTCACCTCAACAACAACCCCTCCTCTCCTCTCCGCCCCCACCCATCCTCTCACCACCTCACCACTCCTCTCCTCTCATTCTTTTTTTCCCAATTACCCGCCATTCTCTTACATCGACAAATTCGATCTAGTCCGGGATCCGCCGCTTCGCGCGCGGATCCTCGAGGAGAAATAAAAACACGAGGCCTCCTCCTCGCTCTCGCGCACTCGTCAACCTACAATTATTTATATCTATATTTATATTTATTTATATTTATATATGTATACCTATCATATGTATAATTATTTATGTATATATAGTACATTTATATTCTACAGTAGTCGCGCGGCGTACCTTTCATACAGTATGTACAACCTATCTGAGAATTGTTACATCTTCCAATTCCCCGGTCTTCGAATTTACTTCCACACAAATAGAAACTCGGTTCCTCAGTTGCCAAATTTCAGAATTTCTCTCTCACTTTTTTCTTTTTTTCATTATCAAGCTGGAGAGCCAAAATTCAGAGAGCAGATGCCGCACCACTGCCTTTGACGGCACAGGGCGCACACTTTTATTGCATATTCTAGGATTACGTCACCCTCGGTCGGTAATGTCGAAATCTAGAAAGCTTTACTACTTTTAGTAGTAAATTTAGGAGTTTGAGAAAATTTAGGAATTTATGATTTTTAACAATATTGTTATTGTTTGTGTTATTTACATAGTTACATATAAGTTATTCACTTATATAAATATATTTCTAAATGAACAAAAATACTTTGAAGAATTTTAATATTTTAATTTGAATTTACCGCCAGTTTATCAAAAATTGAGTTGGAATTTGACGTTATGTTGACTTTGGAACGTTCTAATAAATTCTCAAAGAATTTATCCGTCGGATATATTCTTGTTCTCGTGATTTAAAAGAATGCGAAGCTAGTTTCTGAAAAGATATTAAACAATATTTTAATAAATTTTAAAAGATTTCAAGGATTTAAAAAGAATTCAAACATTTTAAGGATTTCAAGAGATTTTAAGGACGTTAAGAAAATTTTAAGGATTTTAAGAGACTTTAAGTGATTCTAGGAAATTTTAAGATATTTTTAATGATTTCAAAGAATTTAAAGGGATTTTAAAAGAAATTGAATATTTTTCAAGAAATGTCAAAGGTTTTTTTTAAAGAATCCAAAAAGCTTAAAGGATTTTTTAAAGGTTAAAGAAATTGAAGGACATTAAAAGTTTTAAAGTTTCTTTTTAACGGATTTAAAAAGAATTCAAAATATATTCAAAAAGATTCCAGGATTTACAAGAGATTTTATAAGATTTTAAAACAGTTTTACTGATTTTAAAGAATTCCAAGTGAGCTTTTGAAAACTTATTTATAAAGATTTCAAGGGATTTGAAAAAAATTCAAAGATTTTAAGAAATTTCATTATATTTAAAGAAATTTAAGAAAATTTAAAGGATTTGAAATAATTTTAGTCAATTTCTCGGAACTTGGAAGGGTTTTAAATTATTGTAAGTTGAAGGGATTTCAAAAAAGAAAAGCGGAGGAATTAAAGGATTTTCAAGAAATCTTACAGGATTTCTAAGAAAAAAGATTTTAAGAGATTTATAAAAATTCAAAAATTTTCAAGAAATTTAAGAAATTTTAAAAAATTTTAAAGAGATTTGAATTAATTTTAGTCAATATAAAAAAAAACATGGAAACATTTAAAATGATTGTAAGGAATAATAATTTTTCGTCTGCAAAAAAAAATTAATTCTATTAAAATCGAGTGTGACGTAATGTTCACAGCGATCAGCTATTGGCTTCACTTGGCGCATGCGTGAAACAAATAACCTCCACTGCGCATGCGCAAAATTTCAGCAAACAGCTGATCGCCATTTAAAATAGAAAATGCCCTGCCGCGCCAAAACAAGTTGCGAAATCTCTCCAAGTTTTGGTGTTTTAAAGATCGACATTCATTAAAATTTTTGTCTGCTTCTTCAACTACCACGATTATTCCAATTTGACAACTGTTTTGTTTTGTGCAACGACCCTCGGGAGCGAATAGAGAATCGAAAATCCCGTGGCATCAAGTCGAACGGGCAATTTTGTCCTATTCGCAAGATTTTCTTTCGCCGACGCTAAGGTCTCGCAAGATTTTTGAAAGCCGCGCCCTCGTCCCGCATTTTATACAAAATTCAATATAAAAAAAAAAACAAAATGATTTAAAAACATTGTGAAAAAAGATAATTATATATTTTGTTAGATCGTTCAAGTCGTTTTTTTATAGGATTCATGATTTCCCGATTTGCGCGTTATAGATCTGGCAGTGATCGTTTTCGGATCGTCTTAGCTCTAAGTCCACTCTATTTTTCGGTAGAATCCCCAAAATCTCGATTGGAACAACAATAGAATATAAAATACAATCATCGGCACATTAGTTTACAATACAACATAATAGAGAAAGCTTTAAAAAGGATAGTCAAATACATGATTCTAAAAAAAAAAACAACAACAGAAAAACAGAGAAAAAAGGAAATATAAAAACTATTGATTCAGAGACTTGATTTTTTTTTTAAGTCAGAATCTTAATCTTCTGACTGACTAATTTGTAAAGAAAGTAAGAACAATTCTTTGTGAATAGAGTCTTTAGGAATGGAAGACTGGGGCGAAAAGAATAATATTGATTAAAAATGGTTTCGCGTAACTCGTGTACAAGTACGACAAATTATTATCACAGTCTGAATTAGCCTATTGCCCGACGACTTGAACTTTAGGGCATCTTTCACTGCAAAGATAACGTTAATTTGCAGAAAGAAAGAAAAAACGAAATTTCGTTGAAAAGTCTTAAAAAATGCATTTCTATTTCACAGAGTTTTAACTTTCTGCTCTCATCTTTTATACCAAGATCTGAATTGTCCAAAAATGTTATTCAGAAGGAGAAATTAAGTGTCACAACTACTCTTCAATTCTCGAAAATGTATCAATTTTAACAATATTTGTATTATTTATGATATTTACATAGTCAGATACAAGTTATTTACTTATATAAATATATTTATCAATGTCAAAAAAGAAAAAGAACAAAGTTTTACTGTCAAAATTTCAAAATTTTATATTGTGCACTATCTAAGTTTTGAATTTACCGCTAATTTATCAGAAACGGAGTTACAAATTTAGGTTATGTGTACTTTCAATCTTTCTCCGAAATTCTCAAAGAATTTTCCACCGGCTATATTCTCATAAATCTCAGGTTTTAAAATGCCGGGAGTTTAAAAGTGTCAAAAATAATTAAATAAATGTCTTCATTTTCCTTTTAAAAGAGTCCACAATTTTGAGCAATCACTTCCTGTCTGAAGGTAGCCTAAAAGAGTCGAAATGCAGTCGAGTGTGACGATACAATAATCGATCGATAATTATACATAATCTCGATTTGCCATTACGATTCTCCCTTTTTTCACCAGATTTTTTCACAATGAAAATTTTTATTGCCAAAGTGAACACAAAAAATTGAGTTTCAGTGTTTTGCTGAGATTTATGAATATTAAATAAAAGTTATTCTTAAAGGTTTCAAAGAGTACAAAAAATATTCTTTTTTTTATTTTTAAAAGTTAATTTTAAGATTAATAATAATAAATAATAATAAAAATAATAAAGGAAATCAGTTTAGAAGATATTAGGAAGTTTTGAAAAAAATTTAAACCTAATTTATATTGAAAAGTGATACAATTTTAAATAAAATCTAAAATTTAGAACGTTTTGAAATAAAATTTTGAAGCTTCTGAAGGATTTGGGAAAATTTTTGAATTATAAAACAATGCTCTCATGATTCCTGAAAAAACTTAAAATGACAATTAAAAAAAAAAAATTATTAAAAAAATTCAAAACAGAATTCAAAACTTTTTGGCAATTTTTGAAACGTTTCAAGAAAGTAACGAACAATTGTTAAGATTCGTGTAAAAATTCTAAATATTCTTTTTCTTTTAAATTAATTTTAAAAGAAAATTTAAAAAAAATTCAGAACATTTCAATAAATATTTAGAAATGTCAAAAAAAATCTGGAAGCTTATAAGGCTGTTTTTCATTTTTTTAAAAATATTTTTCACAATTTTATGAATAATTCGAGTTAGATTAAAAGATATTTAGGAATTTTTTTAAAAGTTTATGATGAGCAGAAGATTTATATATTTAAATAAATAGTTACGAATTACTTAGTAAGTTATTCAACTAATTAATTATTGAAAGTAGAATCTTCTGATTTTCCGATATTATATTTTCAAAATCCTTTGAAACGTTTAAAAAAAATGTAAAGTCTTTTAAAAATAAAAAATAATTTAAAACTTTATCAGGAATCTTAAAAAAATTGTTTTTTTTTTACTCTTTCTCAAACTTCTAAATATTTTTTAAACTTACTCGAATTTTTTTAATTCAGCAAAATTATAAAATTGTAGTCTCAGTCTTGTAAATTTAAAAAAAATTGTTTAAAAACTTGCCTTAGTCTTCCAGATACTTTTTCACCAATTTATGAAATCATTTAAAAAACTTAATTAATTTTTCATAAAAAAAAACAAAAACATTACAAATGTCCCAAAGTCTTATTAAAAATCCGTAACATTTCAAAGTATGAAAATTGAGACTCTAGGTAATTAAAATTCAAATAGACGACACTTGTAACAGTCTCCCACTGAATACTCCTTTTCCGCACTGTAGAGCGGAACAACTGCTAGCACTTTCGCTCAACTTTTGGTCATTCGCAGTGGAGGTTACTTTTCTACGCATGCGCCAATTGAAGCCAATAGCCGATCGCCATAAACAATAGAGAATTATAGAAAGCGTTCGCTCTAGAGTGAGAAAAAGGAGTGGCGACATCTGTCTGGACATGCGAGTGAAATTGGAAAGCATTAAAAAAAAGTTGATACAGGTTTAATTTCAAGAGATGAAATAATATTACTGAATTGAAATACAACTTCCTCCTCCTCCTCCTCTTCCTGTTTTCATTGATAAAAATCGCAGCAGAAAGCAGCGACTTGGGACAAGACTCGAGTCTCGAGGGACGGGAATTCGAAATCGGACGAGGGCGGGAACGTAGCTTACCTACCGATTCGCGACGGGATCATAACCGCCGAGCGGCAGTGCGTGATTATTCAAGATGATTCTTGGAGAATCTCGTCACGTGACACGTGTCGCGGAAGCGCGGAACTGGAAGCCTTACTGTCAGGGCCTGACGAGAGGCTTGCCGCCGTAGGGCGCGGGATACTGACCGTTCAACATCGAGTAGCCGATGTCGAGGTGGGTGTGGTGCGCATGGACTAGTCTAGGTGGCGGCGGCGGCGGTGAGGACGAGGTTCGACTGTCCTTTCCGAGGTTGCCGCCACCTGGGCCGCCGGGCGCCTCGCCGGGTCCAGGCTGCTGCTGCTGCTGCGGTTGGCCCGGTGGACCGGGTTGTCCGGCCGTCTGGCCCTGCTGCTTGCCGGCAGACTGCTGCGACTGCGGAGGTCCGGGGCCCGCGACACACGTCGGCGGACCGCTCGGTGGCCTCGAGGGGGTGGGTCCGCCCACTGACGAGGGACTCGCTGATGCGCTTGGTCCCTTGGGCGTCGGAGACTTCAAGGCTCGCTCCTGAAGCTCGTGGATTTTATGGGCTGAGTAATACTGGTTCGCGTGATGCTGCAGAAGGTCGAGCGCCTTTCCTCCGGGTGGTCTACTCAGGTCTTCCGCGGCGCCGTGGTACCTGCACAAACATTTATTTTATCTTAGCACACGCAACCATCATCCTTTAGTTTGGAAACATTCAGTTGACGCACTTTACAATTCCAGGGTTTTTTTTTTCTTCAGATATCACCCATTTTTCCGGCTATAATTTTTCACAGTACTATATTAAATTCAATTTAAACCGATTCAATTTCCTAAGTTTTCTAGTAAAATAATTACATTTTCAACAAGATAGATGCATTTTTAACCAAATAGTTCAGGGTGGCGATTTGAAATTACAGGTCAAGTTCTTCAATTTTCGTGATCAAATAAAAGTAACATACTTATATTTGCCGCAAAACGCAAACCTTGGAACACAACAGAGTGAAAAATTGCCACATAAATGAATTTTCAAATAAAATTATGAATCTTTAACTGGCATAGTGAAATTTGAAACCAAACACATAAAATTTTTAATTAAATTATGAATATTTAATTGAAATACTTGAATTTTTAAGCAAAAAGATGTATTTTAAAAAAAGATTCATTTTCTATAAAAAATTACACTTTTCCAACAAAATACAATAATTTTAACGAAACAGTTGGAGACAATACATTTTAAACTGAAATAGCTGAAGTTCAACAATACTTATTTTTTCCTAAAAAAATAAATTGTAAAATATAACTTAAATCATAAAGTTTTAAGTTAAGAAAATAAACTTTTAACCAAAAAATAAGAATTTCTAGCAAAAGAATACCATTCATTTCAACGTAAAATTGAAAAATTCATCTAAACTTATGGAATACACAACTGGAATAGTATTCCAATAAAAAAAATTAATTTTCAACAAGAGTTTCATTTTCAACCAAGTAAGTTTATTTTGAACCTAAAAGATAAATTCTTAATTAAAAATTTGAATATTTAACTGCAATACTTTAATTTTTAACGAAAAAGACGAATTTTTAAGCAATTAGATTAACTGTAAAAGAAAAAAAATTCTACCGAAAAAATAGGGTTTTTTAAAAACAAAATAAGTGAATTTTCAATTAAAAACACCAATTTGCATCCAAATTGTTGAATTTTAAACAAGAAAAAGTCAATATTCCACCCCAAATTTGAATTAACATTCAACCAAAATTTTGTACATACTAAAAAGATGACTTTCAACTAATACGACTAATTTTCTGCAAAAACTGAAAATTTTGCATAGATTACATAAATTCTGAAAAAAGTTTACTTTTTAAATAAATATATTAATTATTTACCAAATAGTTGAATTTTCATTCAAAAAAGTTAAAATTTCGAGTAAAATTATATAGCTGAATTATTCGTTAAAAATTTAATTCTTAACAACAACAAAATCGGATTTTCAATAAAATAGTTAAATTTTCTACTGAAATAGCTGAATTGAAAAAAATCATTTTCAACAAAATAGTTACATTTTTAAAACGAGATGAATTTTCTATTAAAATGATGAATCTTCCAATACAATTAACTTTGAACAAACGAATTTGCTTTTAAA
>JAAAKG020142027.1:0-33929 GCA_010014905.2 Druon quercuslanigerum
TATTCAAATCTACTAATTCACAACATCCTCCCCCATTAGAAGATTTACGTTCGTATTACTCAGTCTCACAGGAAATTGATATAAATCAAATCGCAAACAGCACTTACACGTTCAAATTGCACACACAAGCTTATATAAATAATAAAACTATGTAATCTGTCTTTAGAATCAAAAAATTAACTGCCTGAAATCAAACTGGAATTACGTAAGTTCTTAAGAGGATATTTGTACAATATAAATAGTACGTCTAATACATTAGTCTTTCAGGATTCTTGACTGCAAGTCCACTTCTCGTTGTTACATCTTTTTGCTTATTTTCTAGACGAGAGTCTAGAAAATACTACCCTTTGTAGAACACTCATTTCTGTTTGATCTTAAACTATTTCTAGTTACATTGGTTTTTGACGTATTTCCCTGTACCTTTTCGACTAGGTCTTTTACATAAACAGTCTCTTACATTTACTTCTAACGGGTAAATTCTTTGCATTGGTCGTTTTAATAACCCGTTTTAGGTTTTTACTATAAATACTCTTGCTATACCGTCACGTCCTGCTATTGAATCGACAACGCGTCCAAGAGGCCAATCTATGCATTTATGCGTATTATCACCAATTAAAACCACATCTCCTATTTTTATCTCGCGAGTTTCTTTTTTCCCGTTTTTTAATAGCAATTGACTTAAATCCTCCGTTCTGAATTTTGTACGAAGATCAATTACGATCTTTTGTCGATTTCTCAATTTCTTATTTAATTTTTTATGATAAAGCATATCTAAATCCGGGACTCCAATTTCTCGTATATCTTGAAGAAGCATCGCGGGGTTTAAAGGTTTTAAGTCCTCCCCATCTTCTAATACATAAGTCAGCGGACGCGAATTTATAACTCCTTCGGCGTCGCATAGGGCAGTCATTAGACTTTCATAAGAGAGACTTGCTTTCCCTAAAATTTTCCTTAAAATTGTTTTGAGAACCCTTATCAACATTTCTTACCAGCCTCCCCACCACGGTCCTGAGGGCGGACTGAATCGTCATTCGATCTGCAAAGCTGATGTTTGTTTAGCTATCTTTTCCCAGTTCAAACCTTCTATATAAATATATAGAGGTCGCCCGCGTCTTGCTATGAATCTGCGTAGACGCTCAATGAATCCATCTGTGGTTAGCGATGATGCTAATTCAAAATGAACCGATCTGTACATTGCACACGTAAAAATGCAGATCCATCCCTTCCCGCTGCCTTTTATGAAGACTGGTCCTGCGAAATCTATTACCAGAGCGCTTCTCTTGACTTCTATGTTTACTTCGGTTTCATCAATGTCTCGTTTCTCAAAAAACCATTTGCTTTCGGGCTGTCGAAGCCAGTGGGGGCAGAACCACCATTGAGACTTAACTAATTGCGATGGACTACAACCTCGGAATGGCAAATCGGCCGGATTTAACTCGCTCGGTACATATCTTCAATTATTCCCATCGCTTAATGATCTGCTTTCTTTTACTCTGTTATATAGGAAAGTTTCCCACTGCGTGTCTCTTTCTAGCCAAACTAAAACTGTAGTGGAATCAGACCAATACGTTACCGATTCAACGTGACAAGTCAATGACTTCATTGCCGAATATGTGAGTCTCACGGCTATAGATGCAGCCATTAATTCGAGGCGAGGAATAGATGCTTTTTTCGGAGCAATCTGAGACTTTGCACTTAAAAGTTGTATGTCAAAAGAGTTATCGAACTCGATTCTTGCGAATACCACGGTGGAATAAGCTAAACCACTTGCATCTCCGAATGTATGAATAGACAACCTTCCATTTCCGATCTTTCGCGGAATTTCAATTTGCTTCAACAAAGATAAATCGTTTGTCCATACAAAAAATTCGCGACTACGTTCTTCATCGATTTTCGCATCCCATTATACTTTTTCATTCCATAATTGTTTATCCTAAATTTTTGGCTGTAAAGATACGGGACATGTGAAGCCATTTGGATCGAATATTTTATGCGTTGCGGATAGCATAACCCTTTTCTTAATGACCTTTTCGTTATCTATCTCTAATACGGTTGGATTGATAGAAATTGTGTCTTTGCGATTGTTCCAAGAGATCCCGAGAACAAGTGCAGATTCTCCCTCTGAAATATCTCCGGAACTTTCCCATCCCCCGCAGATCGAAACCTCCCATTGCCATGATCGCGCTAGCTTCACGAAAAAAACCTGCAGTTCTTGCATTGAATCGACACGAGTCACACAATTGTGTACATATAATGACTCTCTTAATTTCTTAACTGAGTTTTCTGTCCATGAACACTCGTCATTCTCTTTCGCTTTCCCCAAGGCTGCTTCCAAAAGCAGTTCAACTGTTGTTGACAGCAAAAAGGGGCTACATGATAATCTAAAAACCACTCGACAGTGTCTATAAACCACTATTTTGCCCTCTTGTAGCCACAAGAAGCGAAGGAACTCTCTATCATCTGGATTCACGACAACTTGTAAGAAGGCCCCTTTTATATCGGAAATGACATAAGTCTCTCGTTCCCGAAATCTGTTAAGGGGCGATGACACGACTTCCATCAAATTCGGTCCCTTTTCCAGATACTGATTGAGTGATGAACTTGCTCTCTTTCTAGCCGAAGAATTAAATACGGGCCTGATTTTTGTCATGCTATTCATCTTTATGACCGGGCGATTCGAAAACGTCATTATATGCTAAGAAAACATTTTGCTTATTTAACTTCTCTACCGTGGTTGTCAATCTCTTTGAGCTAAATTATAATTTTCCGGTAAGGGCGCGTGATCGTCTTTCCACGGTATTCTTACTTCATATCGAACTTTTGAGGTAAATTTTGCTGTATCTCTTAGAAATTTTCGCGTACTTTCCTTGTTTAAAAAAACATCTTGACTTTGAATAGGATCCGTGATACCAAGAACGTCTAAACTCCAAGGATCGGATGTATTGGCCTCCTGGATGAACAATGCCGTAAGCATAACAGCAGTTTCGGATTTTTTTGTACTCTGTTCTGGCAATTTTCCAATAACTGTCCATCCCAGCAAAGTTTTTAACGCGGTTAGACCATTTTTCAAATCAAATTTATTTACCGTTATCAATTTTCCGGCCGCATGAGCACCGATCAAAACGTCAATAGACTCTTGTTGACTCCCAATATCCGACAAGATAATATTACGCGCACGTAATTCATTTAACGTCGAGATTATATCTCGACACAACACAGAGAAATTACACGTGTAAGATCCATCGAGAATTCTTAAACGCGTCAAAAATATGTCCTGTTTTTTAGCCTTCGATTTAACCCCGACGAATAGAGAATGTGCTACTTCTATCCCCCCGCACGGAACATAACCTAACTCTCTTACACAATCTGATCGAATATATGAGCGATGCGGCGCTGTATTTATAATCACTCTCACAATCTTCTCAGACAAATCAGAATATAATTTCACATACCAACAAAATGTGTCGTCGATCGCACCATGTACAATTAACTCTCGCTCGACAATTTTTTTGAAATGTGACCCTGCTTTAGGTAAACAAAACATGCATTCGCTTCCTTCACGCATTCTCTCCTCTCATTCAACTTCTTCTTTCGCGCTATTTCACAATCCCTACTTTCATGAGGCGATTTACAAAAAATACAATGTACCCGATTCCTTTTTTCCGACGTAAGAAGTGTGCTGGCACTGGCTGCTTCTCTTGTCTCATTCTTTGGTTTTGGTTTCCTTAACTTCCCTGCTTCCCTCGATAAACCAAATCCCTGTAAGGCCATATCTATACGTTCCTCGTTTTCGGCTTCTCTCTGCAGGAACTCCAAAAGATTCTCCAACCTGTTCTTAGTGTCGTTCTTCCTTTGACCATCAGCATCGGTCCGTTCAGTCGTCTGATAATTTCCACTTCTTCGTCAAGCACGTAGAACATCCTCTGGAAGCGAGGACTCGACCAAAGGGTACAACATGACAGCGCACATATTCGTCGTTACTACGAGTGTATCAAGCGCTCTAATGTATGCCTCAAGCTTGTCATATATACTTGAGAGTGACGCTCTCAGATTTCCCTTCACGGCATTTTGGAGCACGAGTCTCAATAACTCGCGAATATAATATTCCACCACAATGTCTTCTCGTCCAAAACGATTTTTGAGACTCGTTATGACTTTTGAGTCATTTCCCGCAGCAGGTAAAAACAACATACCACTTCTCGTGCTCATGAATCTGTCGCTGTGGCTTGGATCAAGTACTGGAACTCTTCGTTCCTTATCGAGACGTCTTCATGGATTTTTTCAAAGGCGCTCCAAAATGGTAGCCATTCCTTTACATTTCCGTCAAACCTCGGCAGTTCAATCTTAGGCAGCTTCAACGTTCGCCCTGATGGTACTTGTGTTGGACTTGATGCTGCTACACTCGTTGGCGCTGGTGCACTTGTCTCCAGGAATTCGTTCACCTTCAATCTAGCCATTAAATATGAAGACTTGTAATCGTCGTCACCTTCCAGTTCTTTAGCGATCGCGTCGTCACCTAGGATTGACTCGAAGAGTTCTTTGTTGTAGGCCGCATGCACCGCGTCCAACTCCGCCGCCTTGGTTTCCAATAATAATACTTCTTTGGCATTTTGTTTCAAAATTGCTATATGCCTTGGTAAATGCTGTTCGTTGAGCCCTTCTTTGCTTCTTGAGAGCGTCCATGTTCATACCGCTTTACACCTCGGAATTCAAACTTTTCCACTGTCAGTAACCCAAACAAAGAAAAAAAGTCCTGTCACGGTCGCCACAATGTCGGAATTTATTGAGGTTTGGTGTAAAAAACCACAAATGCGATATGATGTTCTCTAGTAATTAAAACGTTTATTATAAGGAAATACTGCACACGTTTTTACTGAAGCCACGTTCGTTCCAGACTGCCTCTCTTTAATCTCTCTAGTCTAAACTACGAACATTTTCCGTTACAAATGGCGCTAACGTCGTTTCTACTTTATTTTAAAATTCGCCCGCCAATATTCAAATCTACTAATTCACAACAGTGCCCAATCATTGGGCAAATTTTTTTACTGCCTATGTAATTCCTTACGAATAAAACAAAAACCACACATCCTATGAAGAACTGACTTGCAGAAAGTTTGTAGACCTTTTTTGAGTGCACAATTTTTGTCTCTATATCTTCTTTCGTATCTGGCATAGTTTGACCGCAAAATGAAATATTTTATTTTTTATTATTTTTTCTGCGATCCAAATTTGAATTTTCGATTTTTCGAAGAAGTTCAAAAAGTTATTATGATAATCTTGTAGGGCTTTTAAAAACTAACGTTTTTCCCTTCTTCACTTTTCTTGATAACATGCGTTGTTTGGCTTAAAATGTTCATTTGCGTTTTTTTTTTATTTTGAAACTGCAACAACTCCGGTAATTTTTTTTCATTGAAAAAATCACTGTGATAAAGTGTTAGTCTTTTTGAGAACTACTAATAACTGCAGATAGAATTTTTAAATCTTGAAAAAAATAGTCTGAAAAATATTCAAAATGTGCTCATTTTTTGAATTTTTATCCAAAATGGCTGGCTAACGAACCTGACATTTAATTTGAGACACTAAAATAGTATACCAAAGGCCCATCCAATCTGTTGATTTTTTCGAAAGTAATCGTGCTTACAGGCAGACATACATTCAGACATACATTCATACATACAAACATACATACAGGCATGCATAAATACATATATACAAACATACATACATACATAAATACATACATACATACGTGGACATTTGACAAAAACCGGATAGGTCAAATTTTACATAAATTTAATACCTTCTCTGAATAAGAATGTAAAAATTTGTAATAAAAGTTGTAGATCACATCGTTATACGCATCTTTGTTTTAAAAAAATTTTTCTGCGAGTGATAGTTTCCCAGAAAAGTAGAGATATATCTATTTTCTTTTTTAAAATACCCATAAACCATGCCTCTTCACACCACTGGTTTTCTGGAAAACTATCATTCCTGTTAAATAAGGCTTGCAAAAAATGTGTATTTCGATGAGATCTACAACTTTTATTTAAAACTTTTTTTTGAATTTTGCATATTAGCTAAGATAAACGCGAAAACCATGATTTTCATAGTTTTCACAATGAAATACTGGGTCGAAAATTAATTTTTTCTTTGTTCAAGATTTGTCATTTTAGTTAAAACTATTTTCTTTAAAATTCGTGGATATTTTTTTGTTAAAAAATTTAACTCTTTGGTTCAAAATGTATTTAATTTTTAAAAGAATTGTTTTTTTTTTGTAGAAAAATAATCTTTTCGATTGAAAATTTAACTATTTGGTTAAAGATTGATGCATTTTGTTATCTTGTATTATTTGGGAAAGAGATTAAACTTTTTGGTCAAAATATTTTCTTCTTTAGAAAATTCATCGTATTAGTTCAAAATTTAACTCATTGTTTAAACATCTAATTATTTTGCTGCAAATTCAATGTCTTTTTCCGTTCAAAAATTACACGATTTGCCTAAAAATCCATTTATTTTGTTGAAAATGTATTCTTTTGATAAATATCAACAATTCGTCTGTTTGGTAGAAAATTAATCTTCTTCGTTTCAAGTACAACTATTTGGTTATATATATATATATATTTCTATAACTTGCTGAGAATTCATTTTATTTATTTTTTTAATTTTATAAATCGGATATTTTATGATTTGTTTTTGTATCGAGGTGTACGTTTTCGGTGTGTTTTTTCTGAAACTATCTTCATCTTATAAAGTAAGAAATTTCTCAATTCTATTGTTAATTACTCGTGCAGAGCTTTTCCACAAGTTTTTAATAAAGGAGCGAAATTAAAATTGATCTAGATATATAAAAAACAAAGTATTAATAATTATTATTCGAGTAGATATTTAAAATGTCTAAAATCTTGTGCATACCAGAATGGCCATTATTCTTCACTTTAACTTCTGTGGGTTTTATGTCGTAACCCATGAAGACCAATTTTTTTGGTAGCAGTCTTTTTAATCCACGCGCTATAACATTTACAGGAGATTGACGTCTACCAGCGCATTCGTTTTCAGTTTTGTTCCATAGTTCAGGGTGCTGGTAATCAAATGCTTTAAATAAAGGCATTTTATGTTAATTAAAAATATATGTAAATTCTCGAATTCAAATGAGATTACACTATTGATTCAATTTGTACATTTTTTAAAAATTAAATATTTTGAAATTTGAAAAAGGTTTTAGTGTTTATATTATTGATAAAAAAGTGTTTTTTATTTATTTCACAAGAAAACGGATTTTTTTTGTTATTTTCGTAAGCACCACCTTTGTACAGATTTTTAGATTCATCAAAGAAGGTCTTACGTTAGCGCTAAAACTATCTGGAAATGATTTTCAATATGTAATAATAATTTTAAAAACTGTTATTACGCTGCACAGAAATTAATGAAAAAGAAAATATATGCTTCGTGATTGGCAATGTTTAGCTCATTCAAATCTAGAGTTTCGGTATTACATGTTAGACAACTTCATGTTTCATTACAATTAACCGGAAATAGATGAAATTCGGCTATAATTGATGAAACAATTTTTATGAATTAATTTAAAGCTTGGATATTGTTTAAAGAATATGGCTAATTTTGTTACGGAATCAACCATGAATATCTTTTTGATTACTATTTGTTAATATTTTATCAGTTTACTAGGTTTAATAATTATTTAAACCATTTTTGTAAACAAATCTGGAGTTTGGCTATATTTCCAAGAATACGCTCAATTTTTAAATACCGAAGACAAGAGTCTGACGACTCTTTGTTATGATAATTTCAAAATTGACAACCATGATTACTTATCAATACAAGTTTTATAAACAACAAAAGTATCATAGCAAAGAGTCTTCAGAAAGACATTATTATTCATCGCGTAAAAGAAGATTTAGCGTATTTGCTGAAGATAGACAAGCTCTGAATTTGAATTTGTTTATCAATAAACAATTTCCTAACAGCATGTATTTTCAATTATTTGTTATAAAATATTGCTTGCTTGTCTTCTTTTATACAAAAACTCTGGATTTGAATAAGCTAAAAATTGCTGATCCCGAAAAATAAGCTTCATTCATTATTTCTTTTATTATACCCTATCGAAAAATCCAAAAGTAGGATACCACATCGGCAACGATGCCGAAAACTAGCAGGAAACTAAGTCGCAAAATCGAATCATGTTTCCGGCGTCGCTTACGACCTCGTTGACGGTGCCGTTTGCTACCTCGTTTCCTGCGTAGTTTTCGGCGCCATTACCGATGTCGTATCCTACGTGGGATTTTTCGATAAGGTATAACTTTTTTTTTAATTATGCTTAATTACTGTAAATTATTTCCAGATAGTTTGAGCGCAGATACAAGACTGAGTTTGATAAATTTAAAAATCTTTAAAAATGGTATACCTGAAAAGAGAAAAGTCAATTCTGTTAAACAAAAAATTAACCAAATTTTTAAAATCAAAAACTCAAAAACATACTTATTTTTAAAATCAATAAATCATTCGTAAGAAAAAAGTCTAAATTGTATGAATAGTGCAGGCTTAATAATCAACAAATGGATTTTCAGAAGAAAATTATTATCCGATTAAATTTTTTTTTTAATGAAATCTAATAAAATTTCGTATCGAACTGTCCTGGCCGATTAATTTTTTTTATATAATAATAAAAATGAAAGAAAATTGACTCTTGAAGTAAATTGGGTTTTGAAAAATGCTTGGATTTAATCGAAAAACCTAGAAAACTAAAAGGAACTATACAGAAAAGATATACAATAGCAATGAAAATTTTAACAAATTTATTGATTTTTTTATAAAAAAATAAGTGAATGAAAGTGGTTTTGTGGGGATTAGCTGCGATTCTATATTTGTGTCGCACTAAATTTGAACAATGTATGGACAAAAAGAGTTTTTTAGTTGAAAACCTCTAAATTATTAGAAAAATTTTAATAAGAGTAAACAACCTATTATTATTAATAATTAATTAAAATAATTGTTAAGTATAATGGTATAATGGTCGACTTGGTGTTCAGTATTATCTCCTAAAGGTCTGTTTTTTCACTTTAAAACTGATAAATCGACCAACAAAAATCGTTTTTTGACCCCGCCTAGAAGCTAAATGGCTTAATTATTTTAAGGACAACCTTGGTCGAAACATCACAAACAAAAGGACATCCAAATATGAGAAAATTCCACGGAGAGAAATTTGCAATGTATTTGGTGCGGGATACTTGAAAGAATCAATTTGAATTTTAAGAAATTTTCTCTTTGCACATGTTACTAAGAATCTCATTTTTCATAAATATAATATTCGGATATGAAAAATCCAGTTTTACTCACCGAAGATTCCCATAAGATAAGTGACAAAAACCACTGTAGTCAAAACTCGTGTCATGTTTCCTTTCACCATTTCAACGGGTTCTGCAAATTATTGTTAAAGATTGTTTAAAAAAATAAGAAAGGAGATAATTAGGTAATTCTAATACAGAAAAAATGCAGTATTGCTTTTGATGTGCTTGAGATAAAATGTCCGTATATAAACGACTATAAACCTTTTTTTTTATTATAAAAAGTGCAGTAAAAATCTGTCTCTGACTTTAGGTGGAACCTTACTTCGCGGGGGTGGTGGAAGAGTTTATCACGTAAGTTTTCCTCTTGCTATTTTTTTCCCTACATATGTTAATTAACACCTGCTCTGGCTATTGAACTTACTTTTTATATCGTTATAAACATATCATTATTTGCATTATTTCTTTTTTATCATGTAATATTTCATTATCGATATGTGCAATGAATGTATAGTGTACGGTTCGAGTTTCAACGGTTATTCATATTGTTCATCATATTATTCATTTATGATATTTATTCTACGATTAAATTGAAAACTATATTTTATAAGACACATGTGTGTATATTTATGCGTAAAATAACATAACTAAGAGTAACTACCACTCGGATAATGTTCTACTAGAGCTCTACCCACTGAGAGCAACTGCTATATAAAAATGATACTGGCTCCTAGCAGAACGAAGGTAAATGCCACCCATGAACATGTATCGTGACCCTGACATGGGTGGCCACAGGGTACGACGAAATCACAATAATAGCTCCATTTTCGGGTCTTGGTACCTTTCGTCCTTTTCCTAGGCAGTGATGTCGCAGTTAGCCGGATCCGAGAATTCGATCACGAAAATAGTTTGTTTCCTGAAGTCTTGGAGAACGATGTCAGACATCGACTGTTCAATATAGATTGCTGCCCAAAATTCATAGTTCCAGAAAATTTGGCACTTCTCGTTTTTGGACAATATGAATGAAATGAGTGACCTTATGCTTGCAATAATTAGTGTTGCCGCAAAAGTATGCAGGTAAAATTCGTAGTGCGATAGATATAGGCAGAAGTGTGATGCAAAAGAGCATAGGGCACATGGTATAGTTCTGAAAGACGCCACTTTGGAAGGTGTCGTATCTAGTTGTCACATTATAATTTCCAATCGAGATAGTAAATCTAGTTTTCCATAGGCGCATCAATCTTTCTATGCATTTCACTATATGTGAATGAACCTTCAAGCTCTTCAACAGACAGACGATAAATATACAGCGTATTCAAGCAAGTTATTGTTCTGTAATTTTCTGGGTTGGATGATTCGCCGTGCCCCACCTTGAACGCACTGTGATCAAGTGCCTTTGGTGTTTGAACGAATTTTTAAGCAAGAAGTTAGCTTGTGATGCTTCTCATGTATGGTCCCTGCTGGCTTTCTCGAGATGGATTCTTTGGGAACTTTCTTCCCCACTGGCGGACGCATTGAAGCCACTACTGATGAGACTCAATCCAAACCAAGGTCTAACCCGTGCAATCACCCGCCCCCCAATCCTTGGCCGTGTTACACCCGTTACTTAGCGAACCCTATCGTCAGAAAAACACCCACGAGGAGCACGGACTCACTTTTCCTGGCCCTCGAGAGAAGGAAGCAAAACTTGGGAGCAATTTGTACGGTCAGGACGTATTCTTATATTTGCGTGAAATATTTTGAAATCTTACTAATTTTCTTAAAATCGTTGAAATTTAGTAATATCTTCTAGATACGTCGGAATCTTGAAATTTGTTGAAAACATATCAAATCTATTTAGAGTTATTTAAATACTTCGATATCCAATAAAATTCCCTGATATTCTCAAAATTCGTAAAAATATTTCGCTTTCACACGTGATCCTTTTAAATCATTTTAAATTCCATGCTTTTTTCAAAATATTTTGAAATCTCTTTGAGGATTCTTGAAACGAGTTATTTATGATTTTTTGTTATTTGGATCTATAGACATATAACAGAAAAACCTTTGGAGGTTTGTATTTGAGCAAGAAAAATATTCCATATCAGAATAGTTGAGTCAAGTGTGATAAAAAAGTCTTTCAAAAATTAGTGCATAGTGAAATTATTCTTTGAAATCAAATTAAAAAATTTATGTTTATATGTTACAGAAAAATTATATAATCCGGCAGTATATATAATACGTAGGTATTATATATAATGCCCAGAGGAGGCCAGGCAAAGTATATAATAAATATTCTCCAATATTTGAGTGCAACTTTTTTTTCTTGGAAAGTTCCTAACTTTGGTGATTTCAAAAATATTAGGATGTATTTTTTTATATTTTTCATAGTAAGACGCAATTAAAAAAAGTTTAATTTAACATTTTAACAAATTTTACCTAAAAATTTTTAACCAAATTTACATGCGAAGAAACTATGTGTTGAAATACTTAGAGAGTCGGCTGATGCAACGCTGTTATCCCTATTTTTTTAAACAATTAAATTTCTTGCCTTGCGTAGGAGATACTTGTTGAAAAAAATAACAACAATGGTGAGTCCACTTTGGAAAAAATTTCTTATTATGCATGTTATTACAAATTTGGTCGTTTTTCGATAAATTCAATTCGTTTATTTTTTATGTTATTTTCGATGATTTGAAATAAAAATGCGTATCCTAGAGATAAGTGGTTGTGAGAAAATTCGTAGATGTAATTTAGATTTTCAACCAAGCGTACGTATCCTTTGAGAAGGTGCAGCCCCTGATTCAGATAATGTTGCGATGCGGAAGGCTCAATCAATCGTATATACGCTGGTAATTCATCAAGCCGTCAGTCACATTCCCGTTTACGATAAAAGAAATATCTCTATTCGCGATTTTATTCAGTGGATAGTTAACGCAGCTACGTACGTTGCGCCAGAGTGCGAATCGGCTTTAATCACAGTATTTTAGATTGGTTAATATGAATCGCACACGAATGTACTCAGAACACGCATTTAATCGTGTAACTGAACTAACAGATTTGCTAACAGGCCGGTTCAGTCCTAGAAAGCTCTTTGAGTGCTATGTGGTCTAAATTTATCGTCTGAGGATGAATCGCGACGAAAGAGAGAACGATATGTATGACCGTTTGCACTTTTATCCAAGTGGCTTTTAATCAACCCTCGAAGCGAAACATGCGCATGAGATTGCTACCACCACAATGATACCAATTGGCGCTACGGCACTTAGAGCATTTATAAGGGGTCTACCAGACGATGTCTCAAGTGCAGCGATGCCAGAGATCCGAAGACTGGAGAGTGCTTTTAAGCATACTAAATATGCAGAAGAGCAAAGAGGACCGCAGGAATCCTTACGGTATACATCATTCCGAGCCACTTATGAACCGCGTGAACCGATGCTGGAGCACTCGGAGCAATATTACCTGCGGGACTAATATAGGTTATCACCGGCCCAAAAATCACGGTTATAGATCCCTACAAATATAGAGTGCAAGGATACGGCAAAAGACAATATTCCTCGGGACGTCCCTGTACGCCGAGTCCTGGTCCCAAAGGAAGTGAGACGAGAGACGCACCACCGGTCTCGGACATTTTATGGAATTTATCAACATTAAAGCCGTATTACCACGTGTATCCGACGCCCCAGCGTATTCCAACCAAGGTTATCATAAAAATAAGTGTATGCAAGTTCCTTCAAATCAAGGTTTGCACTATACCCAGGATTATGGTGCACCATCTTCAGGCTGAAATTTTCCGCATCCTCCGTCACCAGGTTACACCCCACGAAGTAATTTATACTCTGGCGAAATCCATCGAATCGACGCGCCGACGGGTGCCAGGGAGCCTAAACGTCAATCGACACTACGACTACTAGCACATTCGAAATATACAAAATGAGTCAAAGCATAAATGAAGCTCTAGTTATAAAACTGGATGTTATAGGTCTCGCCCTTGTTTGATAATTCTGGAGAAAAACGATAAATATTGGAACAAGAGATGGCGAGCGGTGATAGATTTTCACTTGTTTAATAAGAATACAGTGAAGGTCAGCCTTCTCGACATTTACATTGTAAGAGGATGCAGATGGCGATTAAAAATGCCCCCACTAACTTTCAGCGCTTGATGAATCGAGTACTCTCCAGTCTGCCCCAGGTTGCACGATGTAAATCTCATGCTGCAACCCAACAATTGTGAGTTCCTGCGAACTGGAATAGTCTAGCTAGTGCATGTTATTGGGCGTGACGGGGTTCGGCCGGATCATAGGAAATTAACATGCTCTTGTTTAAGTTGTAAAAAAGAACTCACCATTTAACTGGAACAGACCAAAAAGATCCTGTTTCTGTAAATTAAAAAAGATTTTGTGCTCAAGCCCTATCCTACAATATCCGGACTGCGAAAAGTTCTTTAGATTAGAGAAAGACTCTTCCCAAATTAACAAATGCAGCTGAAGCAGAATCAAACATTCCAGTCCGTCGACAACGTGTTAGTATGTTACCCGCTGTGACGTTGCAGATTTTTTGCAACTCACAAATTCTCTTAAAATAACTTTTTTGGCAATAATAAAGCTCTCGTGTTTACGCCAAGGGTAGAGAAATTCGGCACTCCTATATTATGTTATGTTTTTAATTTATTATATTTGTTTTATTTATTTTATTATTTGTCTGATTTTGTTACTCTAGGGTATACGATTTTTTAAATTATTGTTATTAATTTGAAGAATCTAGGGCTATTTTAACTTGTTTGTAATTTCATAATTCCGCGGTCTCGAGTGAGAGCTATAAGGATTTCCACCACCCACGCAAACGTTCGATCAAGATCCATCGCCGTCTCGACTTCATCATATCTTCAATTTCACGACTACCACATAAACTTCTGGATTTCTTATCGGTAATACTTCTGACATCCGGAGTAGAATAGTCAGTTCTACTCATATCGGATATTATGGATTAATTTTGTTACCGGCAACCCCTTTTGACATCCGTGACAGCATTGACTGTACTGTTACTCAAGGATGAAAGGGATCACAAAAATTGAATATTGGTCATCCGAGATACAAGACACGTTCCTGTTGAGGGTAGACCGAATCAGTTACCATGGAATTTTCTACGAAAATAGCATCGAAGAATCCACTCCGCACCTGCAGCAAGGAGAAAGGGGCTCCTCGTTCTCCACATACACCAGGATACAGCCGGCCCTGGGAAGCGTGAATGCAGTGATTCCCGCCTATCCCACAATGGCGGCTGATAAGAGCTGGAGAAGAGAAGAAAGGACGAACGCATGGACGAATAGGAAACGGCCCTCATCAGTTATCTCTCTCGTGATCATTGCGAATTGGAAAATTAGGTTCCCGCGCGTCGCCCTTCCCCAAATTATGGGACTCATGCGTTCCTTTAATACGACGGTAAGCACTAGAATCGCTCTCTTTAGCGTCTGTAAACTTCCGGCGTCAATACAAAGCCTGTCTCGTGCAAACATCAATATTAAGGTAGGAATCGTTTTCCTTTAATGGTTTAGCTAAGCCGCTTTGACTACTTTAGTTAGCGTCCCTTCAGGACGCCTAACTCTGCACTCCTTGGCTCTACCATAAATAAATTACCTTTCTTTTGAAGTGCTTATTTATATTATGTCTCTGTAAACCCTTTCATTTGTCTGAACTGCCGTATTACCCTGCATTGTTTTTCTTGAATGTCGAAATATGTTTTCTTCTAGTACCGGCCCATATAACTTTTATTGTCTTGAATACCGAAATATGTTTGACCTTGTACCGGCCCATACAAATTTATTATCTTGAATACCGAATTATGTTTTAACCTTATACCGGCCCATATTAAGTTTTATTGTCTTGAGTACCGAAGTGTGTGATTGCCTTATACCGGCCCATATAAATTTAGTGTATCGAATACCGAACTGTGTTATTACCTTTTACCGGGCCAAATAAATGTGTAGCATCGGATACCGAAATGTCCTTTATCGAGTACCGATTTACTTCGAGTTATTTGTACTGAATACAGAAATGTGTCCTGATCTTGTACCTGCCTATATAATATATTATTGTTTTCCCCTTTTTCTTTTATTCTTTTGGAATACCGAAATTCCTAACAAACGCCATTTTATTTAAGTCAGTGTCGGTTGCCCCAATTTATTTTAAATACCGACATGCGTAGTTTACCATTGTTTGAAGTGACTTTCTCGATCCTCCACAAACGTATACTGCTATTTAAGTGTGATTTAAAATTGATTTCCACCATTCAATGTTCGTATTTACCTCTAAGTCAATATCGATAGCCACGATTTGATGTTCATATTTGATTTTATTTTGATGTCGATCTGAAAAATTTCGTGTCACTCGTTATTCCTTTTAGTACGACAAAAACATGCTATGTTGTATAATTGGATAAAGTAAATATTTTGTTATTGATTGTTATTTTATGACCACCGCTCCAAAATCTCTTGTGGTAATATCGCACTACACTATTGTTGCAAGTTAAATAAACAGATTCTAATTAAGCATATGACAATGCGAGCTTTGTTATTCTGTACCCTCCCCTCTACCAATTTTAAGTTTAGGCTGAGCTAGCAATTTATCGGCCCTAATTTTGTGTTTTTGATATTTTGTTTTGGCCATCTTTTAGTCCTTTTTGTTTTCTTTCTTGCTTTAATCTTTTGTCTTAGATTAACTTTTGTGGTTACGGTTACTTTCCTGATTTAAATCATATATATTTTGATTATTGATTATCTTATCCGTTGGACACTCTTTATCTTTTATCTCTTCTTCTGGATTATCGCGTGTTTTGAGTTAAGATTGAACCTTTTAATTAAAGTGGTGAGGTTTGCGTTTATCGTTTAGCCTGAAACGCTTAGCGTTTAGTGAGATTCCCTTTTGCGTTTGGAATATAGATTCCGTTTATCTTTATAGTGTCTTACTCACTTACATTTAATTGGTTAGCCTTTGTCCCAAGTAAGTAATCTGAAGAAATACCTTTAGTGCGGTTTAATTTACCTAATTGGGCTGCCATGTGCGCTCTTTAGAGACCTTCCAATTAAATTTGTATTTTATTTGAAAAGTAGCGTTACAATTTGGCGCCCAACGCGGGGCATGAAAATCAAAAACGGTCTCTTGTTTATTGCAAAGCTCAGTATTAAATTTTAAATTTTAGATACTCTAGATTATCTTATTTCCTTCGTACCTGATATGTGGCTTGTTAACGATTCATCTCCCCGAATTTTGAGGGATAAACAGACATCTCGACGAATTAATTTTGTAGTAGGCACTCCAGATTAACTATACAAATCGCTGTGTTTACGTTTGATATCGATCTCTCTTTGTTAGAATAATTGCCAAAGCACGTTCTTGTTCCTTATCTCTGTTATTCTGATTACTTATGTGGACAGCTGTGTTTATAATTAGTGTTGACTATGTTTTGAGAGAATAAATTTCCCTTGTATCTTTTCTATGTGTTTCCAAGGACATTTTTGTTTAGATTTAGAGTTGAATACAACCTAAAAGATAATAATTATTGGTGCTTTCTTGCTTCTTTTCTTTTCTCGTTCTTTGATTGTGCTTTTTCCTTTTCTTCAAGTACCGTCAGGTGCCCCCTCACATCCCTAATTAAAAGGTAGCCTTTCGGGACTCTATGGAAATATGAAGGGAGTAAAGCAATTAACTTATTGGGTATATAACCTAAATAAACAGGAACTTATTAGCTACTTAGAGGAAAGGAATCTTTCCATTGAGGGACATTTCGCGGTTTTACGGGAAAGGCTAGCGAAAGCCGTCAAGGGTAGTTCAGAACAAAGTGACCCCTTTAAACCTTCCCATGCCCTACCCCGCGAAGACGAAACCCAGGGAGAAAGGACCCCTCTGAACGTTCGGGTTCTGAACGGTCATCTCACGACGAAACCGGCGTCGACTCTCCCCCTACAAAGGGATAGAAAAATTTAGTGTAGCCTCGCAAAGGGACCCCCCTTTTTCTTTTCCGGAATCGGTTACCGAAATTCGAAGCGAGAAGAAAATAAAGGATAGAAGCGTCACGATGAATAGAGAGGATAGTGTAGCTCAGAAAGAAAATTATAGATACCAAGATGATGAAACAAAGCCGATGACCCCCCATCCTCAAAATGGGACGCTTGGAAATCTTTTATACAGGGATAATGAATCTAGACTTCCCCTCTATCGTGAAAGGGATCCCCTTACCGAGCGAGACCTCACCCCCGGCGACCCCCACTCCAACATACGCGGATCCAGTACCTTGAACCCTTCCCGACCCTCGTATTCAGCTCCTAGAGAAACTGCACCCCCTCATCATTCATATACAGACTTTGGAAGCCCCTACACTCGCCGTACCCCCACAGCCCATAACGATGCGTATTCACCGCAGGAAGATTCTCCTCCCTCCTGCCGCCCCCTTCCTTTTCTCACGCCACGCGTTACCAACCCCAACCTGACCGCCACCAAAACCTACAATATGAAGAACCTCATTCTTCTTTTGGTTATTACCCCTATCACAACAACCCGCGTGACGAAGCCCACCCCTCCCGTCACTGCGAACAAACCTATGAAGACTCCCGTTTTTCTCGCCGCCTAGACACCCCATATCGAGGCTTTCCCCTTTTTCGTTCTCGTCCGTATCGAGATTATGGTGACCACCCTCCTTCCAACCCCTCACACGCATACGAAATTATGCGAAAGTGAAATATTAAATATTCCGGGGCTCGTGGTGAGGATCCGGACTTCTTAATGCGAATCCAAAACGGGCGAGAAATAATGCCTATTTGTGGTGCTGACCTGATGAGCGAACTTTTAACGAGTTCGCTAAGGCTTTTAGAATCAGGTTCGGGGACTCTGATTTCCAATTCGAATTAAGAAAAGAGATCGACCAACGAAATCAGGGAGAAAATGAGTCTGTTTCGGACTATCTCACTTGTATGAGAACCATTTTCGATAGGTTGATCCCCGAGATGTCTGAATCAGAGGAGATCAGCTACGCGCATAGAGATCTTCTCCCGAGAACGCACTTGACTCTACAAAGGAACCAAATTGCGGACTTTTTGCAATTAGAAGAGCTCGCGAGTACCGCAGAAAAAAGTTATCGTGTTGCTAAAAATTACAAACCACCCCCTCGTCCCGAACGGTCTTTACTGCCCGAATTAGCCTATAGGGACCCCAAGGATAGAGTGGGGGACAAGCGAATAGATAGCCGATCTGGGAGGGATAGATTTAACAGGCGAAATGAAAGAATGGCGTTCTTAGAAGAGGAGCAAGGCGAAATGTTACCCCATGAGGAACCAGTCAACCTCGCGTACTTATCAATTGAAAACCAAAACAGGGGGTCAGATAGAAGCCCACCCCAAACCCCCAGAAATTTCACCAGCTCCGCACCTACCGATCCAAGTGCCGTCACCTCAAGAACTAGTACCCCCCAGAATCCTACAACCTGTCCCGAAAGAAACCCCTTCCATTCTAGGGATGACTTTGCTCCTACGTGCTGGAATTGTGCTGAAAAAGACCATAGGTTTAATGAGTGCAAACAGCCAAGAAAAATATTCTGTTTTGGCTGTGGTAGGAAAGAAACCTATAAATCTGAATGCATTAGGTGTTTGGGAAAATGAAACCTGAGGTATGTTATAGGGGGAACGTACCTCTGGTGCAGGCAATTTACGAAATTAATCGAAATCAAATATCTAAACCCAGAAGAAGTAAAAACCCGGTACTGCCGGTGATCCACCCAAACAACCCCTTCTTAAAAGATCTTAAAATACAAGATCAATTGATTTCGGGGACCTTGAACCTAAAAACTAGAGAGTTCATACTTGATGACAATCCCGATTTTCCGATCCCTGTACAGATTACAGCTCCTTTAAAACCCCATCCTATCCTAATTATATCAAATGCTGCCCCTTCGGACCCTATCGCTATCACGCCTCCTCCCCCGCTTGAACCCTCTTATCCTAACTTACAGGAAATTAAAACCCTAATTTGTACCTCCCCGAGAACCCCAAGGAGATACTTGATACCGAATCTTACTCTTCAATCCCTATCCTTGTATACAATCTATCGGAACTTCCTTATCGACCTTCAGCCCTCTCTAGCCCTTAACCCTTAATGTATCTGACAATAGAAATCTTAGGAAAACCAATCAAAGCGTTTGTGGATAGTGGTGCTTTACGCTCGTTCATAGGATTAGACGGCTGAAAAATAATAAAAGATTTAAACTTAGAAACCATCTATAGAAGAGGTCGAATCCAAGTGGATAACAGTCAGATAGAATTGGTTCCCCAAAAAAAAGTAGCCCCGATCAAACTCCAGGATCAGGAGAGATCTATTGGCATTAGGATACTTTAATCTTTGCCTGTCGCGTTGGCAATTGGCTTAGACTTTTTGAGAATATTCAGATTTAGTGTAGATTTCGAGGACCGTAAATGGCACTTTAAAAATAAACCGAACGAAATCCTTTCTTTCGAATTACAAACAGGACCCGTAAAAATCTGTTGTGGCCTTAGGGAACCTACCGTAGATGAAGATATTAAACTTAAAGAGTTTCTAGAACGAGAACTGCCGGAACCACGTGTGTAGTATGGATTAACTAGCTTGACTAAGCATGTTATAGACGTAAAGAACCACCTACAGATAAAACAACGTTACTACCTGACATCTACTAAAATCATGGAAATTATAGAGGCAGAAGTCGATAAGATATTGGCTGGCGACATTATCGAACCTTCCAATAGTGGTGAGTCCTCACCTATAGTTATGGCTAAGAAAACGGACGGTGGATACCGCTTCTGCTTAGACTTTCGTTAAGTAAACGCGGTTACGAAAAAAGACGCCTACCCCTTACCACAAATGACCGGTATTCTGGATAAATTGCGAAGTGCCACTTACGCCTCCAAGATAGATTTACGTAAAGGGTTCCACCAAATTCCCCTAGACAAAGACAGTCGCGACAAATCGGCGTTTACTGTACTTGGACGCGGCCTGTTTTAGTTTAAGAGAATGCGCTTCGGTCTTACAAACGCCCCCGCGACTTTCCAACGTCTATTATATCAATTAATAGGTCCAGAGATGGAACCCCACTCCTTTGTTTATTTAGATGACGTAATAATTGTTACAACAACCTTCGACGAACACCTCCAATGGCTCTCGAAGGTCCTGCCTGAAATAAAGGATGCCGGTCTGGAAATAAATCTAGACAAGAGCGATTTTTGCTGCCCCCAAGTGCACTATTTAGGTTTCTTAGTAAACGAAAATGGCTTGCAGACCGATCCCGATAAAATAGATCCCATTTTGAAATACCCTGCCCGAAAAATATAAAAACGCTGCGTAGACTTCTTGGAATGTCTAGGTGGTATCGACGGTTCGTTAAAAACTATGCTACCTTGTTGAGCCCCCTATCAATGTAGCTTAAGAAAAAGCAGCGCTGGATTTGGGGAAAACAACAGCAATCTGCTTTCGAGAGAATCAAGCAATGTTTATCCGAAGCTCCGGGTTAAACGTAACCCAATTTTGTGATCCCTTTTACCTTGCAAACGGATGCGAGCAATGCCGGAATAGGAGCTGCCCTCACACAAAACATTGATGGTCGAGAGTGCGTGATATCGTATCCTAGTAGAACATTAACCGATGCCGAACAGAACTATACAAGGACAGAAAAAGAATGCCTCGCGATCGTGTGGTCTATTCAAACATATAAGCCCTATCTAGAGGGTTACAAATTTACCGTGATTACAGACCACAGTAGCCTTCGTTGGCTGCACAACTTAAGAAACCCTACTGGTCGCTTAGCTAGATGGTCGTTGTCCCTCCTAAAATATGAATTTGATATTGTACACAGAAAAGGTTCTTACCATCACGTTCCTGATGCCCTATCCCGCATGTTCAAGCCCGAAATACCTGAAGAAATATTATTCTTAATGAAAGATCCAGTCGCCTCCTGGTATTCCCGACGATTCCGTGCCGTATCTGATTTTCCGGAACGATTTCTCCGCTGGAAAATTTCTAACGAGAAACTATTTACCTACCGAGCTAACCCCCTCATTACCGACTTTGTTAAAGACCTTACCGAATGGAAACTAGTACCCAATGACAGCGAAAAGAAATTGGTAATATCCGCGGTTGTCATGGGCCCCCTACCTAGAAGTAAATTAGGATTCCAGTACATTTTAGTAATTCAAGATTTATTTACAAAATGGATAGAAATCGTACCCTCACGCGTAGCCACGGGTAAGAAGATATACGCAGCCTTTCGTAAAAATATCATTATTCGCTGGGAAACGCCCCAAGTGCTTCTCACTGATAATGGGACCAAACTTGTAAATAAAATTCTTTGTCAGCTGGCTCAGAAGTTCAACATCACCCATACTGCAACCCCTCCCTATCACTCTCAAGCGAATCCCGTGGAAAGAGTTAACAGAATCCTAAAAACCATGATAGTGTCATATATTGATAAGGACCAAGGTCCATGGGATTAGCACCTTCCCGAATCCCAATTTGCGTACAAGACTGCTTACCATACCTCGCTAAGGGTTCCCCCGCCTTCTTGAATTTTGGAAGGAACACCCAACCCATAATTTCTCACAAAATCCGATCCTCTGTCGAACCTGAAATAGAAACCCGAGATCCCGAATCCTAGAAATACCGAATGACCGAAATGCAATAAATGCACGATAGGGTAATAAAGAATTTAGATTAAGCATTTGAGAAACAATTTAAGTATTATAACCTCCGGCGCAGATAATTGAGATTTCATAAGGGAGATTTAGTTCTATCCAGATCCCGAGTCCTTTCCTCTAAAAGTAAAAACATTTCCGCGAAGCTGTGCCCTCGATATAACGGCTCCTACCGAGTCTCGAAAGTGCTATCGCCCCCCGTCTATGAACTTTCCGATTTAACCAATAGATTCGCCGGCAAATCACATTTTGAAGATTTGAAACCCTTTATGCCCCCCCTAATATTTCAAACTCCTGCCCCTAGGTAGTCATCCAATGTCAAATCCCAAAGACCCCCACCGACACCTCCGCCAGTACGCGGATTTTATAAAAGGGGTCCAAAGTAAGATGCACAATTTCTTCCCCACTCTATTGGAGTCCTATAAGGAGGAGCAACGGGCCGCAGAAGTTCGCTCGACGGCTATCATCAAAGACTGGCCGACAGATGACGAAATCTTACAGGAAGCGGTAGAAAAGTTTGACCTCGTCCCCAAGCGTCTACTTTATCTGTGATAAAGTGACACAGACCTATTTTAAGAAACCCAAAAAGAAACCCGCTGAAACCCAGACCACCTCCTTTGACGAAATCCTCAGCCAACTCACGCCCCCTCCGCCCCACGCAAAGAGATTTAATGCCACCGGGACCCAGACTCTCCCCCTCCCCACAACCTCCACGACAGCCACACAGACCCTCCCCATTCCTACGAAATCTACAATAGAAATCCAAACTTCCTTTCCCCTCACAGCGCCTGACCTAGATCCCCTCTTCCCTATTTCTCAAGCCTCCCCTACACCTACTTCCGGCCAAAAACCGACCGCACCAAAACCTATAATCCGCCCCCTTCTCACCCTACACGTTTCTGTCCCTAAAAATATCAAACCCGAAACCCTTCAGTTCCTCCATACCACTGCAGGATATTCCGTCACTAGCTGCCCCTATTGCAGTCGTTTTTCACCCCTTTCTCCCTCAAGCGGATAATTTATCCTCTTTCACAAATATATAAATCCCGCCTTCCTCCTCTTGAATTCTTTTACGCTTTTGTACAAGTTGATTTTTCTTTGTTGTATAGAGGCTGACTTACTGAAATATGGTTTCGATATTTGATTTATTTTTGTTATTAGCGATCGAATTTTTGTTGTTGTTGTATTATTTTCTTTTACTGCCATGTAATTGCAATTTACAAGATCCAGTAATTAACTTGGCTGATCATTTTTGATCACTGTTCCTACATTCTCTTGTGGAATTGGAATTTTTTGTTGTTGCATTGTCTCCCTTACGGTTTGAGACCTGTTCGGTCCTCCTCAAGGAGAGGGGAGTTGTGACATTGCAGATATTCTGCAACACACAAATTCTCTTTAAATAACTTTTTTTAGCAATAATAAAGCTCTCGTGTTTACGCCGAGGGTAGAGAAGTTCGGCACTCCTATATTTTGTTATGTTTTTAATTTATTATATATGTTTTATTTTTTTTATTATTTGTCTGATTTTGATACTCTAGGGTATACGATTTTCTGTTGTGGTTGTTATTAATTTTAAGAATCTAGGGCTGTTTTAATTTGATTGTAATTTATTAATTCCGCGGTCTCTAGTGAGAGCTATAAGGATTTTCACCACCCACGCAAACGTTCGATCAAGATCCATCGCCGTCTCGACTTCATCATATCTTCAATTTCACGACTCCCACATAAACTCCTGGATTTCTTATCGCTAATCCTTCTGACATCCGGAGTAGAATAGTCAGTTCTACTCATATCGGATATCATGGATTAATTTTGTTATCGGCAACCCCTTTTGACATCCGTGGCAGCATTGACTGTACTGTCAATCAAGGATGGACGGGATCGCAAAAATTGAATATTGGTCATCCGAGATACAAGGCACGTTCCTGAAGAGGGTAGACCGAGGCAGTTACCATGGCCTTTTCTACGAAAACAGCATCAAAGAGTCCACTCCGCACCTGCAGCAAGGAGAAAGGGGCTCCTCGTTCTCCACATACACCAGGATACAGCCGGCCCTGGGAAGCGTGAATGCAGTGATTCCCGCCTATCCCACAATGGCGGCTGATAAGAGCTGGAGAAGAGAAGAAAGGACGAACGCATGTATGAATAGGAAGCGGCCCTCATCAGTTATCTCTCTCGTGATCGTTGCGAATTGGAAAATTAGGTTCCCGCTTGTCGCCCTTCCCCAAATTATGGGACTCATGCGTTCCTTTATTACGACGGTAAGCACTAGAATCGCTCTCTTTAGCGTCTGTAAACTTCCGGCGTCAACACGACGCCTGTCTCGTGCCAACATCAATATTAAGGTAGGAATCTTTTTCCTTTATTGGTTTAGCCAAGCCGCTTTGACCACGTTAGTTAGCGTCCCTTCAGGACGCCTAACTGTGCACTCCTTAGCTCTACCATCATTAAATTACCTTTTGTTTGAAGTGTTTATTTATATTATGTCTCTGTAAACCCTTTTATTTGCCTGGAGTGCCGTATTACCCTGAATTGTTTTTCTTGAATGTCGAAATATGTTTTCTTCTAGTACCGGCCTATATAACTTTTATTGTCTTGAATACCGAAATATGTTTTACCTTGTACCGGCCCATACTAATTTATTATTTTGAATACCGAATTATGTTTTCACTTTATACCGGCCCATATTAAGTTTTATTGTCTTGAGTACCGAAATGTGTGATTGCCTTATACCGGCCCATATAAATTTATTGTACTGAATACCGAAATGTGTCCTTATATTAAACCGGCCCATATAATATATTATTGTTTTCCCCTTTTCCTTTTAATCTTTTGGAATACCGAAATTCCTAACAAACGCTATTTTATTTAAGTCAGTGTCGGTTGCCCCAATTTATTTTGAATACCGACATGCGTAGTTTACCATTGTTTGAAGTGACTTTCTCGATCCTCTACAAACGTATACTGCTATTTAAATGTGATTTAAAATTGATTCCCACCATTCAGTGTTCGTATTTACCTCTAAGTCGATATCGATAGCCACGATTTGATGTTAATATTTGATTTTATTTTGATGTCGATCTGAAAAATTTCGTGTCATTCGTTATTCCTTTTAGTACAACAAAAACATGCTATGTTGTATAATTGGATAAAGTAAATATTTTGTTATTGATTGTTATTTTATGACCACCGCTCCAAAATCTCTTGTGGTAATATCGCACTACACTTTTGTTGCAAGTTAAATAAACAGATTCTAATTTAGCATATGAAAATGCGAGCTTTGTTATTCTGTATTCTCCCCTCTACCAATTTTGAGTTTAGGCTGAGCTAGCAATTTATCGGCCCTAATTTTGTTTTTTTGATATTTTGTTTTGGCCATCTTTTAGTCCTTTTTGTTCTCTTTCTTGCTTTAATCTTTTGTCTTAGATTAACTTTTCTGGTTACGGTTACTTTCCTGATTTAAATCATATATATTTTGTTTATTGATTATCTTATCCGCTTCACGCTCTGTATCTTTTATCTCTTCTTCTGGATCATCGCGTATTTTGAGTTAAGGCACATTTGTGACATTTGTCTGTCGAAGGCAGACCGACGAACAATTCTGATGAAATTGTCGCTACGATAATAAAATAAATAATATAATAAATAATAAAACAGGCTGCAAGTGTTGTTATCAAGAAACTTACAATCAATTTGGACTCCCGTTACCTCATTGACGGCCACACAAATTAGCGACGATATTGGGAAGACAGATTGTTATTGGCAAGTAATAATCGCCCTGTGATAAATCGGGAAGAATTTGAAAATTCTTAAACGATTACTGAAGATTTAGACGTTTAGTAGCGCTATATATCAGCATACAAGGGCTGTTTCGGTAACGAACAGGCAGAGGACCGAGGGCGAATGGGCGTAAATGAAGAATTGGGACAGGAATTACCGATGCTTTTCATTTACGAGGGCAATATGTTTCCGCATGTCTTGGGAGAAATTTTAGGCGTTTTTGATGCTTAATTTTTATTTGACAATTGTATAAGTGGTTCTTGTGAAGATTTTTCTGAAAATAAGAAAACTTCAGTCTCAGTATGAGTAACCTTTTAAAGTAAATACGCCTACGCAATTTAAAGAGGAGCTAGATATTGTACGTAGAGACTCTGGTCCATCATTTACGACCGTAAAATTATGGGCAGCAGAATTCAAATGTGACCGTATCAGCTTTAATGGTGATGAGCGTTCGGGGCGGCCAAAAACTGCGACAGACAGCGGTAACATCGACAAAGTTCACAAAACGGTGCTTGACAATCGTCGAATTAAGGTTAGATAATATCACAAGAAAAAATATACTGACTGAAGAATTGAGTATACGCAAGCTATCCGCACGTAGGGTGCCGCGTTTGCTCACACTTCGCTGATCATCATAGCTAAAATTCGAAAATTGCACTTCGAATTGGTTGATCACCCTCCGTATTTACCAGATCTGGTCCGAGCGACTTTTTCCTGTTTCCAAAGTTTAAAGTTTCACTGGCAGGAGACAGTTTTTCATCGAACGAGGAAGTTATTCATACGTAAACGCGTATTTTGAGAAGAAAGATGTTTAATATTATTTGAAAGAGTAAAAGAAGTTGGAGCATCGCTGAAATAAGTTTAGCGACTTAAGAGGAGACTTTGTTGAAATATAAAAATGAGTTTGAAGAAAAAATGTCTTTTTTCTCAGCTAGGTCGGAAACTTTGGAGACTGTAATACCATTTTATTACTATTTTATTACTCTTATTATAATAAGCTCTTAACAGAATATAATGTGTAGAACTTAACGGAATAATCCCATATAACATTAAACACATATAAAATTCTGGACAGCAAAACCAATGATCGTCACTTCGCAGTAAATTTTTTAAGTTCCGCGATCCCTCCTTGTCTGTGCACGACAATCATTTGTCGCATCCTCGGTTCAGGTCTAATCCAAGAAAAAAGGTCGCCAAAATGGACTTATGATTTAGCGAGCCTGGCACCGATCAGTGCATAATATAGCACTTGTAGCGTAAAGAACTGGCTGCGGCATACACTGTCATATTCGCTTATCAATCCACAAGGCAACGTCGCGAATGTTTCTTCCATTATTTCTCCATCCCAATTGACATCACTTCGCCAGATTTGTTGCAAGAGCAATTTCAAATTTATCGTGAACGGTACGAAAAAGCTGAGCGGGTAAAATACTGATAGGCCAACTGAAAGGGCTTCTCTTTTCGTTACTTTTTTATCATAATTTCAAATTTCTTTCGAAATTTTTGTGAACTCTGCGTTAAAACGTAATAAGTCTGATTGCGGATCCCAAAACTCTTTCTCCTCCCTAATCGCAAAATCGCAACGCCCGAATATTTCTTCGCTGTTTATATTCCTTAGCTTTTTGCAGGCTCCTCGGGTCATTGCTGGCCCAGCCATGTGTTTCAAAACCGGCTTCTGAATTTATCATGATAACGCTGGGCTTTTACGTTTTTTATATATATTTTTTATATTAACGCGTAAAAATATGTCGGACATATAAAAAATGACAGCTATTTTGAATTTCATAAAATAAAATAATATTCCGGTTAAAAATATTGATAGACCGGGACCAGCTTCTAATGAATCGTTCAATTTAATTTTCTCTTTTCCCGTCCTTTACTCGAGTTTTTGCCGCCGCGTCTAATATACAGCGAATCCTATCGTGCTTATTTATGTTGTATACGTCAAAGTGCGGTAAATACCAAACCCTCAGCCTCTCGATCGACATTCCGCTAGCAGTCCAGCAACCGTCGAAACTTGTTGGAAAGTCTGATTTCCAAAAGAGACCAGTTTTTCAAAATTTTTCCTTCTTGCGGCTCTTCTTTTAAAGAAATTTTTAGAGCATGCTTTTCGCTGCTTCACTTTTTGGCATTCATGTTCAGGCTGATTGAAATCAGTTTCAAAATATTGTTCGATTAAATCATCGAGTGAGGTTTCTTTTTCGAGAGTTTCGTCATTGCTTAGAGCATCGGCGTCGATTTGCGGACGTGTTAGCGAGGCAAAGTGGCACGTGCGTTTGTTCAAAAACATGACGCGCTATTTTGTGTAAAGCCCAACCAAGTAACGATTGCGATATCACTAAATCCACGTCAGCGCCCACTACATCAAAATCTACCTTTTGACAATTTCGCATCGACAACTTTTCCTTATAATAACTAAGGTCAACTAAACTAACTGTAGCCTCGCTGTTCAGTACGGCATATGTATTTATAAAATGCATAGCACCCAATACACGCAATGGAAATATTTTTAGAAAGATCGTGTTATCTAGTCAGATTCGCGAGTCTGCATCGTGACACGCAGATGAAACATCGTCATGCTCAGAAGCGGTGTTTGGAGCGGACCGTGAACGCACTTCATCAGACTCCGAATTTTTAGATCCGCGCGTGGAACTATTGTGCAGAAAAGTATGTTGCGACCTCGCGAACACCGCGTATTTCATATTCCTGCAATCACTCTTTACATGTCCAGTTTTTAGACATCCAAAACACGATTGGAGGTTTCTCACGGTACTCTAACGCTTTTTTGGCTCTTTTAGCGTATATCTCCCATACTCCGATGGTAAATGTTTTCCCTTCATGTAACTCATGAAATCACGCACTCTTCAATAATTTTCCTGTTGACGATCGTTTTCTCGAATTTCGCCGAATCTCTTGCAGAACATCACCACACATTTAGAGTTATTTAAATATTCCGATATCCAATAAAACTCTTTGCAGTTGGCTCTTGGCATTTTAGTTTGGTTAATGAAGTCCAATAATATTTTGAAAAATGTTGAGTGCGACAAGGAAATTTGAATGATCACGCGCATGCGAGGTTACGAAACTACACCCGCCGCACTGTACATTAGTGCATGCAGCTGCTACCGCTGACGGACCGGTTCAAATTTAAGGACATTTCATGTAACACGCGACAAGTCTCTGCTGCAAGTCACACCCGCGGCAAGTCACATCTGCAGCATGCGACATCTGCGGTATGACACATCTGTGTCATGTCACATTTGCGGCATATCACATCTTTGGCATCTCGTAAATGCGGCATCCCTACCTAGCTGATTCTTTCTCCCGCGGAATTTCCCACAGTGAAGTTGACATTTTGTCGGCATCTCTGATCGCATCCCTGTGAATCGTGACATAAATAATGTCAGATCCTTACCCCTTTTACAATGTCTCGTGGGGACGGGAAGGCACCCCTGTTACTGATCACAGTAATAATGTAAGGTCACACCCCTGCCCCTTTTTCAACTTCTAGTATAAGGCGGGGCTGGAAGCCACCCCTGGGACTGGCCACAGAAATAATATTAGTCGAATATCTTTCCACTGGTAGGGAAATTTGCTTCGTAGAGGTGCCGCAGTTGAGACATGCGGCAGTCGTGACAGGTCGAAGGTGTGATATGCTTCAGATGTGACATGACGTGTGTGTGACGTGCCGCGGATGCTACACGCCACAGAGAAACTTGCGCCTGTGACATGGTATGGATCCTTCAAATTTGCTTGTTGTGCTCGATATTTTTGGAAGCGTTGATCAATTTTATTAGTTGTCCTATACTTTTGTTTTCGGATATTGAAGCGGACATGATCAAGAATATTTAAGTCCTGAAATTAATCTACTTCAACGGGCTACTAAAAAGTTAAAATTTTTTGACCTGATATTTGGGGTTTACATGATTATTAATATATACTAAAAATTTACGAAGTTTCATTCAGATCGGTTACGTTACTCTAAAATTTTGAAAAAATCCTGTATTCGCATCATATAGGGTGGTCCGTTGTAGGTGGCATTTTCATTTTTAAAGCGGGACCACTTAACTTTTTGCTAGAAGCCTAGAAAATTTCGAGAAGCTCCACGAGAAAGGAAGAACTTGATCTGCTGTTTACAAACTGCCATTCCAGACATATTTGAGAATGAGCGTATTCAAAATTGAGACGATACTGTGCCGGACATGTTCCGGTGTATTACTAAAAGATCTTTTGATTCTATCTGAACATGAATCTCGAAGGATTCTGCACATCTTCTTGTACATGTTCTCGCACGATAACTTGTACAATAACAATTGACTTTTATGGTACAGGAACTTGGTTTATGATCCTGAAAAGGAGCCTGCACCCAACATTGGAATCTTTGGAAAGATTCTGCATATGCTCTTTTGTGAAGTAAATTAAGAAAAGTTTTCTGTGAAGGTTCATTAAGCACTTTAAGCCAATCTATCATGAAAACTAATGACGTTCCCTGGCAGACTGAATGAACAAAAAAGATATGATATGGCGTATCCTTATAGGCATTTAACATGGTGAAATTTGGATTCTACGCTGACATTCGGGGTAATTCACAAATTACGTGTTACGTTCAGGGGAGGGGGTCGTCGAAGTATCATTCTCAATATAAAGAACAATGGAAAAAGTATCACGCAGGGGGGAGGGGGGGGGGGTCAGGAGTTCCGGAAAAGTGTATCTCGCACTTTGTGAATGGTCCCTTAAAATTGCTTGGAGTAATTGCAATAGTTTTTTTTTTAAGAAAGGTAAAAAGATGTCATAACTTCTGCTGCAGGCGACTTCAAGCGCGTTCATAGTCGCTTCAGTAGTATGCTGCTACTGAGTGAAGTTTTTCTTGAAGTCATCTTCACCCTATGTTTATGACAGGCTTATTATTTAAATTTTTTAACGTTCCATGTTTTTTGCTTGATACGGAAGGAATACTATGTGTATACTATGAGGGTACGCTGTAGCGTATTCTTTCCGTTATTTTGGTTGGCCAACATCACTTACGAGAGTAGAGCCAAGCTGTTGGCGAACTTTGGTGAACTAGTTTCTACGCAAGTTCATGTACAGGACTATAAACAAGTTTCTGTACAGAAGACTGCATCTCAATTCATTTCGTACAGGCACGTCTAAAGGTTTCTTTGCGCACATGTATCTTTACATGATCATCTGCAGTTTTTTTCGCTAAATTCCTGCGTCAAACGTAAAATCTTAAACGTCAAAATATTCTCTTTGTGTTTGTGTGAACCTGTTAATGAACATGTAAAAAATACTCCGAGGTACCTAAATAGGAATCTTCTGCTGAAAAAGCACATAATATTGTAGTGTATTAAATGTCCCCAAAACAGAAATTTTTAAAACCTCTCCCTAGTAGCTCAGGTGGTATAACGCCTGCCTTCCTAGCAGATGGGCGAAGGTTCGCATACGAAAGTTTTCTTCATTCTTCTACCGTAGCTCTAAAGTTTTGGATTCTAGCTTGATTGATACTATAGGTTTCTTCAATTTCTTGTAGTTAAGTGACCTCAGTTAAAGGCATGCCTGAGACCCCCTTATGATTATAAATATATTGTTTTTATTGTTTCTTTTTTTCGCATGAACTTTATTTTTTATTATCCGCCACGGAATAAATGAAGTGCCTTATAATATACAGATGTTATTAATTTAGTACACTGTTTAAAATCTCTTATAATTATCTTGTATCAGTCACAAAAATGGGTATATAATGTATAGTTTGAAGTTCATTTTTCACTACTGTTGTTCATGTACATCGACTGTGAGTGTTTAAGGTGACGTCAGCTAACTCTAGATGTTTGTTTACACGGAGAAAAATAGATATTAGAACAGACTATCTAAAACAGGATTTTATATCGCAGTCGTCAGTTTTTGATATTTGGATCCTGAAGCATTCACCTTTTTTATCATTATGCAGTTTTTGTGTAGAACGTATAACACACTGTTCAAGGTTTATATGAAAGATGACTTAACCTGAGTCCTCATTTTCTTGAGAAAATTATGATATATCCAAAAAGTATTAATGCATTTCGACGATATTGCTCCGAATAAATTTCTCTTTTTTAATATCTGATATATGAACTGCTAAGATCACAAGTTTTATAGTTCCAATATGATCAGATATTGCATTTTAATATCTTGTATGTTGAATAGAAGATATTATATATTGTGCCGTAATATCTATATATTATTTGTAAATATCAAAGTTTATAATATCTACTTTCCAATATGGTTACAGTTCAATATATTAAATTCATTTTTTATTTCTGTGTTGTGTTTTTCTTCCGAACCTTTCTAAAAGGGGCTATCTCGGTATGTATCATCACTCATGGGTGCATTGTATACTTTTGCACAATTAATGCAGCTTAAAAATCGTATCAAAATTTTTTAATATAAACTGCTTTTTAAAATACGAATATTAAAAAAAATCGAAGATAGCTATAGGCCGTAAACCATATCTTAAGCTATTGGGCGCGTGCATACATTTTGAGGTTTTATTGTATGTAAAATTGCGGGTTCATTTAAAAAAAATGGTTGCTAGTTGATCATTTAAAGCATTGTCGATAGTTAGCCGCATATTTTTCCCATCTTGCTGGCAACATACGAATACGTCGGAAAAATGATTCGTCTTTTGAAGCTATCCACGAATCGACCCATTTTTTGGCATCTTCATAAGAAGCAAATCGTTGCTCAGACATAACATGAGTCATGGATCGGAAAATGTGGTCTTCAGATGGCGCGATGTCTGGCGAATACGGCGGGTGAGGTAGTAATTATCATATCAGTCTGCTCGTATTGCGACGGTTTTTCCTTTAATTCTCTTCTCAATCACATTAGTTGTTTTCGATTAAGGTCGCCCGTAATGGTTTCGTTAGAATATTCGGGTTTGGTGTTGACATTGATGGTAAGTGGGTGATCTAAAGGCCTTGCTTTTAGATTATTTGGACCATTCCCTTGCGTTTGACATGGGACTTCAACGAGTGAGGTCTCCGATTCCTCATCTCCGATATTTTTTGGAGGACGTGGATGTACGTAAGCCTAAATCTTTAATGGAACAAAAACTTTGCTGATTACACTTGGGTAAAACGACACCTGATAAAGACTAAGGCCGCCTCATTGTGCTGCGACATGCATATACTAACGATATGCTTCGATGCGATATAGTATAAGTAACGCCATCTATTAAAAATCTCTAAAAAAATAATGCAGGCTTTTGATAAAAAAGAACAATTTGGTTTTCAATCCAACTAACCCATACAAATCTTCTAGTGTGACTTGTAAGTTTACCAGGCCAAAATGAAATGGAAAAATATAGCGTCTCTGAATCTACACATTTTTTTACTTTGAGCACTTGTAAAGGATACATATAACATATGACACACTAAGTACATAAACCTGGTTTCTTTTTTTCATTTTTTACGGACTAGGTTTAAGCCAGATGCATGCAGACGTAAGTGCAGTTTAAAACGGGATGCGATCAACTAAGAATATGTTAAAAGTATACAGACGAAATTTTAAAAGTCAGGGTTGGAACCGCGAAAGTCTAACATATAAAAACCGATCACATTACGGCCTGAGCTACCGAGGCTACCATCTATTATTATAAATAGGGGGACGGATTGTACAGTTAACCAGCAGGAACAGTGAAACAGCAAACTTAAAAAAAATTACTTATTGAGAAATTTTAAATTTTTTTATTGGCAATGTATTTCTGTATTTTTAATATTTCTATCCAAGTTTTATACGATTTGCGTGATTTTGTTGTTTGAAACAAAAACAGGTGGTATTCGATGGAGACTTTGTACCCTTCTACAGGTTTGCCAACAAACTAAGGCTTTAGTCGCCAGTTTTAGGGTTGGCAAGTCGCCAAAAATCACCAACTTCAAAAAATTTATTGTCACAAAACAATCTTATAATATATGCACGATTTGGCACTCTTTACCTTTATCCTAATTGATATCATACCATTCTACTTGGTACTTTCGTAACGTTTCGTAAGCCTTTCCCATTTTGACATTTTGTTTTTGTGTGGAGTTGCTTTAGTTTTTAAATTTAAACTGAATTTCGCGCGTAGAAATTCAGCCGCCAGATAGCGCTAGACTTAAAGTATAGTGTATGTGAGTGTGTGAGTTTAG
>JAAAKG020142028.1:0-11715 GCA_010014905.2 Druon quercuslanigerum
ATCACAGACGAAATCCTGCGGTTGTACTTATGACAAGTAGTTTAATTATATATATATATATATATATATTATATTACAGTTATAGAAAAAAAAATTTTCTAAGTTGCGTTACAAGTTTAATGAATATTTACAATTTGTCCATTGAATTAGTAATAATCTCTGGCCACTTTAATCAAAGGAAAAATTGTTTTTTCATGAAACCACAAAGTACTAAATATTTGATGACATAATTTTTTGATAATATTTAATTTGATTATTATGCAAATTATTTCAATCGATCTTTTGTACTTAAAGAATAAAAATCTCATCTAGAAGGCTGTTGGTTTTTGAATATAAACATTTTTTATTTGACCCTAAGTGGGCATTGAACAATATGATAAAAAATTACACTGTTTTTCATTTATTCCGGGTTAAAATTTTTTAAGGTTTTAAGGTATCGAACAAATATTTTTTAGATATATAATAAAATTTGTACTCAAGCAGATATAATAACTATCATTTTCTCCATATATGTATATACAAATTGGATAATTTGAAATCATGTTATTTTATGATTTTATTCCTTTTAGAACATGAGTATAGCCTTGCTAGTTTAGAGTGAATCTTCCTCACGATGATGGCATTGGCCTGATGATAATGCAAAATGCTTTTCATTCTTGTGCCAGTTCAAAGAAAAAAGCCACTTCATGTTATTTGATTTTCCTGAAGTGCGGGTAAGAAACACTAAAAGTCTTCCACTTGTAAATATGTGGTGTATATTTGCGTAGAAATATATAAATATAATCAGTAAGCAGGAAGAGATAGAATTCATCAAGATGATATTTATAAAGAGAGAAGGTAAAAAAGCTATTAATTAAAAACGGGACCACTCAAGATAAAACAAAGTATAGGATATAGAACAATTATTTTCTGATTAAATATGTTCAATTTTTTATTTAAGTTTTTGTAAAGAGAATGGATTTTTATATTATCAATTTTAGAATTGCATTAATTTTATTCATTGTTTTCTTTACATAAAAAAAAATGTGACAAACTTACTAAGTTGGTTCAGAATCAACCACAAATTTAAGATCTGGGTACTATAATCTCTTTTTACTCAATATTCATAATTTATAATTTGTTAGGTTTTACTAAAAATAAGTTTGCATCTAATGCACATGGTGTATGTTACAATACTTTAAAAATCTCATCCTGGTACTTATCTAAAAATAAGGTTGCTGATGGGATTTTCATATTTTCATATTTTCATATTTAATAATAACCCAGATACTTATTGCAAATAAGTTTAGGTATAATTATTTATTTTTATCAATATTTATAAATTACATATTTTAAGGTTTCTAATATTATTTTTTTTTTAAAATTTCACAAGATTTATACTAAAATATATTTAAAATGCCGTCCTGGGTACTTCTTAAATAATTAAGGTTATCTAAGGAAGATGCCGACGCAAAAATATGTGCATAATTATATTATGTACCCTTGAGTAAGTTAATATTTAATTAATACATTTCGAATATTTTCTGTATGTTTTAATTTATTTCTCCTTTAGTTTCAATAAAATTTTTACCTTATACTAATTTACGAATATTTGATGTTCAATTTTAATAAAATCTCCTATTATTACGGTTTGTATATCTTTATCACTTTTCTTAGAACCAACTCTCATTTTCTTTGTTTGATTTTCCTGAAATGTAGACTCTTTTGAATCTGGTTCAGAGTGTAGCTACGTATTGAGGGGCAACCTTGAACACTCTTTTCTCTCCTAACATTTACTTTATGAGTTGACTTTATCCGGTAATTTAATATAATATCTAAAGTTCCCTTTTTTTAAATTATTATTACTATAAAAAATGATCTTGTTTTTAATTTTTGAAATATTCCCAGAAATTCGAATATTTCAATAAAAATGTTAGATTACCTATACTAAACATGCTTTTTAAAAGTTTTTACAGATTTTATTCTTGCTACTTATCTGAAGAATTAAGATATATACTGATTGAAAATAAGTTTACCAATAAAATTAAATTATAAATGCTTTAAAATTTTAAATTTTTATATTTAGAAATTTTTTACAATCTCATTTCTTATTGAAATGTCATTATGATTGTTCTCTTTAATTTAAATCTTTTTGTTTAGTGTTCTTCTGCAAATGAATCCCCGAGTCGAAATTTCGACCCTACTTTGAAGTTGCTGCTCCTGAATAGAACCATAGTACTGCATGCAAAGAGCGAGGAGCCTTTAAAGGAGATGTTGAAAACCTTGAGAACATTATTAGACAAATATAGGCTCAATATGTATGCGGAAAAGTAGAAGGTTATGGCGTTCAGGAAAGGAGGTGAGAGAGATAAGGGAGGGGAGTGGAAGTATAAGAAAAAAGCGGTACAGGAGGTTAAAGAGTTTGTGTACCTGGGCTTCCTGTTTCGGAGAAATGGGCAAGTGGATGGTCATATAAAAGAGAGAGCGAAGAGGGCAAATGTGGCGATGAGGCAGGTGTAGGTGCTGGGAAAGAGGATTTTTGCAGATGATTTTGTAAGGAGAGTGAAATTGTTTGATTCAACAGTGATGAGTGTCTTATTTTACGAAGTGGATGTGTGGGGGTGGAAGGTAAGTGTGGAGGTAAATAGAATACAGGATAGCTATGTAAAGTGGACACTTGGGTTAGCAAAGAATACGCCGAACTATATTGACAGGAGAGAGACAGGAAGAACAAGTTTAGGGATTATATCGGGGAGCCGAGCGTGTAAATATGAGGAGGAATTTTAAAAAAGGAGGGGAAGTAAGATGATTAGGGATGTTGTTGCGAGGACAAGATATTGCGAGGGAAAGATATTTTAGAAAGAATGGACTGCAGATGAATGAAGTGAAAAGGATGCCTGAGAAAGGAAGGAGTGAATATGAGTTGGTTTAAAGAAGCAGCGTGGAGAGAGAGAGAGAGAGAGAGAGAGAGAGAGAGAGAGTAGGAAGCAGGGGCGGAGATAATAAGAGAGTCAACGTTTCACGGGAACTATGTGTGGATTATGCGGATGCATGGAGGGTTATAGTAGTTTCTGGCTTTCTGGAGAGAAGAGGATTTGTGAATTGTTCGGAAAGGGGGATGCAAAAGTGAAGCCTATAAGAATAGAACAATCATGATTTATACCTTAATTGTATGATTGACGTGAGTAAACTGAAGGTCCGGCAACGTCACACCATTTCCACGTGCTTTAGTTTATGCGCGAATTTCGAATAACGCGCATGCTCACACTCGACGTTGCCAAACTTATGACTGTGTCCGTGTGAGTCAATAATAAATCGAAGCGTTCTCTCAACGGACTTGCTATGTACCGAGGGTATTTCCTCAAGGAAATTTTTTCATTTATTAATTTTCTGCACCGTCAACTTAGTATATCAAGATTTCGAAATAATTAATTTTATTTCATCACAAAATTATAAACGATTTCTGAAGATTGATATTTTTCAAAATTTCTGAGAAGATTTTGCTGGCTAATGTTTTATTTCCGAATAATAATTTTAAGTTTTGAAGATTTCAAAATGTGTGCAAGAAGCATATGGAAGACTTTTGAGATAATTTTTTTAATTTTTCAGTATTTAAAAAAATGTTAGGTACACTGAACTTTGCAGGGTGTAAAGAGAATGAACAAAAGTTCTTATGCTTCATTAGAAAATAATAAATAATTCTTTTTTAATGCATTCTAAGAGAAAAATGAAAAAAGATCACAGAACATTTTTCATAACTTTCTAAAATTTCTTTAAAAATGTGTAAAATATTTTTTATAAAAATTGTGCAATTTCATCACATTAGATTGTTTCAGAAAAAATTGAGTAAGTTTAAGAAAGAAGCTCTAACTTTTGTAAACCCTTGCAGAGCCCCGAGCTGTACGGAGTTAAAAGGTCCTACTGTATTTGTAGAAATGCAAATTTTTGAAGATATTAAAAATAGAAATTATAAGCCTTAAAAGAAATTGCAAAGGTTTCAAGAGAATAAATAAATTTTTTCTAATTTCTGGGAAAACGCAGAAGCTCACGATTTATTCACAATGTTCACACTTTTACATTTTGCATAGTTTTTCAGAATTTTAAGGAAAAATCCAGTTCATTTTTTCTGATACGTTTGACTACCCGCGTGGGGTTGCTGGTCCTCCATCAAGCTCCTCCCCAGGTTGCAGATAGGGGAACGTATCCTAGATATAGGTAGTACCGCGTATACGGAAATCAAATACCCGGGGTGGATAAAAACCTGCTAGTGGAAGACACCCCGAATTAAAACCAAAAATGAGTGAGTATATTGAAAACAAACTGGAGTGGGATTGTGCTAAGAGACGCAAACCTCTTTTTATCAACTATCTGGAAAAGACTAAAGAGGTCCTCTAGGAGCTAAAGAATGTGCATGAGAAGATGGAGGCATTCGGTCGGACGCAGCGGAATATGTTCCAAATAATACGCGATGGTCTGTGCGATGCGACTTGCCTTATCCGACGACTCCATAATAAAACGAAATTCTAAGGGAATTACTTAGAAGAGCTCGATTGACAGATGCCTTACAATGTTACCAAGACGGTGAATGAAGTAAAGAAGGAAGTAGGGCGAGGAAAGGTTGCCAGTAGGGAAATCCAGCCGGAAAATTGTACCGTGGAAACTCCCTCAGCCCACATTGGGGAGAGAGTGAGGGAGCCCACTCTTATCCCTCTGGAGGCGAGCACCTCGGTGCCCAGGAATAAAAAGTCGAGGACTTGTGCAGCAACAACGGCCTCAGCTCCCAAAAAGGAGAAGGGAGGGTTTTCGAAACCGGTACCTAAAGAAAGCAAGATGACGAAGGAAAAGCAGAGACGAGCCCGACCCGAGACGGTTATTATAAAACCAGCCGAGGGTTGAAGCTACGCAGAGGTCCTAAAGGACCTCAAACAAAAGGTGAAACCCAACACCCTTGCTGTTAATATCAGGAGGTGTAAGGGAAGCAAGAAAAGGAGAGGTACTTGTGGAGTTCGAACACACAGCGGATGGCAGGGGTTCTCCGCTGCCTGCAAAACAGCTGTTGGAGAGAATGGTTGTGTTCTGGAGCTGGGACCTCGGACTGATGGTCGAGGTGCTCGACCTCAACACAACTACAGATGCGGAGGAGGTCGAGGCGGCTATTCGAGAGCACTTCGGTGATCAACACGTAGGAGAAGTCAGGGTTAGTCTCACAAAAAGCGCATTTAAAGGAACTTTGAAAGTCTTCGTTGAGCTGACCGAAGAAATAGCATCGAAATTGGTAAGCGCGGAATACCACAAGGTGAGGTGGGTGTCCTGTCGCTTATGTAAGAAAATAAAGGCCATTAGATGCTATCGCTGTGTCGGCTTTTGACCATTGGGCATCGAGCTGTAAGGGTCCTGATAGGACAACAGAATTCCGGGGATGCGGCAAAGAGGGGCACAAGTCTGTGGAGTGCTTCAGCGCTCTTTAGTGCTTCCTCTGCGCCGCACGAAGTAAGAGGCCTCGCACTGAACATCTGCCGGCGTCAATGAAATTTTTCCCTCCAGGAAGTAAGCTCCGACGAGACGGCCTACAAAAATTACAGAATGGCAGAAGTGAACGACGGGGTCCAGGCATGATGTCGAAGACTGACGAGCTGGTTGCGCGACATTGTCGCGCTACTTAGCACTATGCGTACATCATGGCTAGATTCGTCTGAAGAAGGGCTGAACCGATCCGAAGCCCACAAAAAAGAAGAAGAAAAACCAGCAAGTGGCATTATTATAATGATAGAAGTTAATTTTGTATAATGTATAGTTATGCGCAATGTATAACTGAACATTATGTATGCCAGGTCATTGCAGTGATGCGACTAAGATCCCTACACTATCAAAAAGTGCAGACCCTTCACGGTGTGTTTTTGAACATTTTTCAACAGGCCGTCGAAAAAAAATATATGTGGTCAACTTTAACCTGATTGGGCATGATTGCTTTAATGCCTTACGCTAGTCCGCGAGTAATTAAGTAATATTTTATGTCTTTTAAGCAGGTTAGTGGGTTACTGCAGGAGCATGATGTCAGGCATGACAAACGTGTTTCTCTATTATTTTCTTCTTGACTATGGTAGGACACTGCCAGGCGGGGAGTTTGAATAGCGCGGTACATCTGTCAAAGAATAACGCAGGTGTCTTAGGGCCAGATCAGCGAGGACAGAAACCTCGCGTAGAGCACAAGGGCAGAAGCTGGCTTGATCTCGATGTTCAGTATGCATAGAGACTGCGAAAGCACGGCCTATAGATCCTTTTGGCTTAAGTCTGGCTCGAAAGCATGACAGACCTATTGATAGTTGATTGTTTGCAACATACCAAACGCGTCAAGATAGGCTCTCCCGGATGACAGGCATATTAATTGTGGATTGTTTTCTACATTGCAGGCAACGCTGTTTTTGTTTGTATTAAAAGTATAACGTATGACATTTTGACCATTCATATCTGGAATATTGAAGGAAGCGAATTTTTTCGGGGTGATGTCGCTGGCGAGTAGCGTGGCGTAGGGGGATTTTGGCCCACCTTTGTCCGCGTCTTGAAGGGTCGTCGTGTGTAAAATGCTTTTCCAGATATATATTGCGTACGGGATTTTGGTAAAAAATGGATTAGATGCTTTTAGAATTGGATATCATAATTGTTTCAAGAAAATGAGGATTTTGCTATACAGTATCACTTACGTTAGTATTGAGCAGCGTTGAGCCAGTCTACATAAAAATTTACTAATTTTATCAAGAAAGTGCGAATATTCGGGTATTCGAATATCTGCAAATATCTACGAATGCTCCACTTCGGTATCTGGATATCTGGGCCATGTTTGAGATTTATTACACGCTTCCTTTCCTTCTCATTTTCTGTTGTTCAATGTTCGCAAGACGAGACCCGTTGCTGGCGATCTATTCAGTTAGTAAGATTGGTTGTAGGTCCGCAAACGTTACGAAGTATATGACAATTACTGGGCACATCTCATTTTGACAGCCATAAACTTTTTGAAAAGAATATTTTTCTTGGTAATTTCTATTTCACATATAAAGAATCATTTTCTTATTTTCTGAAATTCCAGTGATCGTGTAACAGCTAACTCCAGCACCTCAGACTACAAAATCGTTTTATATGCCACTGAGTTAATCCTGACAGGCCCACCGCCTCAAGATAGAACGCCTAGTCGGCCTCTGAGACCTGTTATTTATCCTATAAATTATTTCCCGACTTAGATTGATCGCAACAGACAGTCAATGTTTTAATCACCACGGTTGAACCTAAACCAATTGAGATTGCTGGTAGACACGTGACCCGTTCATCTTAAATCTCGGTCATCATTGTCACTTGTCGACGTGAATACTCTTCATGCTGAATTACTCCTGAGCGCTAAAGTTTACAGGTCACTTCTTCTGCATGCAATCCGTCATGGATTACGAAAGACTCCCGTCGCCTTTTAAGTCCTTTCCCGAATGGATTTGATTGGTGTGAACGGCTCTACTATTCCTCGATTGAAACCTTGAGCTGTTGCTTTTTTGGTTAAAATACTTCACTGCGTACGCGAGGAATCAAAACTCTCTCTTGCGGTCACTTACGTTCGGTCGGACTCACGAAGCGTTCTCGGTTGAATTCAGACGGCCTTTAGATGTAACGCCCCTTTAAATGAAACCACAGCTGATAGTGCCAATCGAGGAATAGATCATAGAACTTGAAAGCAGCATTTGGGTATAGAAAATTATAAAATATTAATTATGTATTCTCATAAGGTGTCTAATTACAGTAACAACACATTTTAAAAGACAAATTTTCAAGTATATTGAGCAAATCTTACCATTTTTAGAACATAAGTTTATGCTTGGGTTTTCTGAACATAATTAAATCATTTTTTAATTAAATATCTTGAAGTCTTGATCTCCTTAAAACACAATTTCGTTGAATTCAATTGACTGCATTTCGGATGTATATGCTTTGAATGCGACGTTTTGGCAAAAGATTTAAAGTGAGGGAGGCGATAGCGCCAAAAATTACGTTCAGTAACGAAAGATCGAACTGCAACGGTACAGTACAATAATAACTTATTAAAATTGAACATCACTTTGATATTTCAGACTTTACACTCTTTCACCTATTCCCCTTTTTTGAAGAATGTATCTTCTTTCCTCTGTTTTTAAGAAACTTACCCTTTTCCCTTTTTGATCGTTTTTTCGCTTAAATAAGAGCTGAATTATTATAACCCAATTAGGACATCTAAATATCTATGCTTAAAAGTTCTTTTTGTTTTAATTGAAACTTCTACTATTATATTTTTGGTACGGAATTCATCTGGTTTAATTACAAAATTCCACTATTTGGTGAAATTTGAATTATTAAATTGAAAAGTGGACATTGAAAGTTCAAAATTCAACTACTTATGTCAATATACATGCAGGCAATTAGTCGAAAAGTTGACATTTTTGGTAGAAAAATAATCTTCTTTTTTAAAAAATTCATTTTTTTTTTTGAAACTTAAATATTTCTTGTTTTTGTGATTGTTCAAACAGAAAAGGTATTTGCTTTTGATTGTTAGCTTGGGCTTAATCTTATTTTTTAATGTTTAATGGCCCTCCCCTCCTGCGAACCAGACAACGTATATCCCTGAGTTCTTATAAATAAATTTTAACACACGATATCTCTTATGTTTACCGTTTCATTCTTATAAACATCGTTATCTGGAGACGATTGAGAAGATGACTGCCTTACTCAATACACAGTTTGATCAAGCTGTTAGTCGTACATTTAAGGATATCAGCTATCGGCATCAACTCCTCTACGAATGTATCAGTCGACACGGCTGCCACGCATTGATTTGCCAAAGGTCATATCTCTCGTTTACTCAAACACAACAATCTTCTCAGCGGAAAAACTCCAGTATTGAAAGACTAGTCAGGTTGGGCCAGCCGGGAATCTTTTAAAAACCACCGCTTTAACAACAGAGAACTTGCTAAGGCATGGGAGACGGTTGTGTCCTTTTACCAGAATCGGCGCCTTCTAGTCAATGCTGCGCTGCAATCACTCTTTTCAATAAAAAAATGTCTCAAGAATCTGCTGCTGAAATAGAACGACTGTATACAGCGACAATGGGAACTTCATCACGGGTCATCCAAGGATCCACCTACTTGGAAAAGTTTTCGAGAATTTTTAATGAGCAGTCTGCTGTCTCTTCAAACCTTCGAGCACTCGCATCCAGGACGATCGTCAGCTCCAAGCTCTCGTTCCACACGACACTCGCACTTTGTAAGTGTTAATCAAGGAAATCAAGGTCTTGAAACCTCAGATGCCTCTTGCCCGTTATGCTAATCAGACCATTACCTTGCTTATTGTTCCCAATATCTACAGAAGACGGCAAAGCAATGTAAAGACTTCGTTCTCTCTAATCAATTGTGCTTTAACTGTTTACACCGTCATCGAATAGCTAGTTGTCGATCTTCAAGAAGATGTTTTACATGTGGTCGATGGCACGAAACTACTCTCCATCAGACAGATTTTCAATTAAAACCAGAGTCATCATCCAGAGGTCAACAGAACTCAGCAGAGGAACCAGAGCAAAAAAAGTCAATCGCATTCATCAGGAATTTAAGCTCAACTCGGTTCAATTCAAAATCATGAATGCTCACAATGACGCAGTTACGGTCTGAGCATTATTGGATCAAGGCTCCGAAGTATCTCTGGTCACTGAAAATTTAGTCCAACGTTTGAAAATTCCACGAAAGGGTTTATCGACTTCTCTTCTTGTAGTTGGGGAACAGAAATCAAACAAAAGCAAAGGAAATGCCTTGCTTACAGAAATGACGTTGTACACACACACATTCTTCGAAGACTATCCTCCATGATTCCTACAGTACGCGTCCCCCACACTAATTGGTTCCATCTCAGAGATTTTCCCTTGGCAGATCCCAGCTTCTCAGAGCCAGGGCGTATTGATATTATCATCGGTGCAGATTACTATGGCCATCTTCTTGAATTACCTATCATTAAAGGATCGGCCGATTCCCCAGTGGCTCAACTTACAAAGTTTGGATGGGTTGTCTCCGGTCTATGTAATCTTTGATTTCCGAGCTATCAAGTTCAGTCGTATCATTGTTCGATGGATCAAACTCTGCACTATGCACTTGAGCGATTCTGGCACCAAGAGGAAATTGCATGCTCGTTCACCAAACCATTATCACCCACTGACCAGCAATATGAGGAGCATTTTGTGTCTACAACAACACGAGACTCAACTGGTAGATACGTAGTTCAGCTACCATTCAGAGAGTCAACCGACCAACTAGGAGATTCCAAGCCTCCAGCGTTGCGAATGCTAACAGGTCTTCAGCGAAAGTTTGAACTAAATCCAACCTATCGGCAAGCATACTCATCATTCCTGAGGGAATATCATTATCTCCAGCATATGACAAAATCTCCTCAGGAGGAGGTCGAACCGAAACCAGCCTTTTATCTTCGGCTTCACGGAGTGATCCGAGAATCTAGCTCTACCACTAAACTAAGAGTTGTTTTCAATGGATCCTGTCGTGTTTTGACAGGAATGCCATTTAATGAAATTCTTTATACGGGCATTAAGCTTCATACGAACTTATTCGACGTTCTCCTTTGTTCCAGGCGACATAAATACGTCTTCTCAGCAGATTTTGAGAAGATGTACAGACAAATCAAGGTACATTTAAATCACTGGAATTTTTAACGCATCATGTGGATGGAGGACCAACACTTGGTAAAATATCAGTTCACCACTGTTACTTACGGCTTCGCTTGTGCTCCGTTCCCGGCGCTAAGGAAAATGCTCCAACTTGTTCATAATAAAGAAACTAAATTTCCAGTGGCCGTGGATGCTCTAACAAAAGCACGTTACGTGGATGAATTCTTGAATCGGTTTCACCAGCACATCGAGTTAGCACTCCATCCACCAAATCAAGGATGACATCGTGCATACCTTAGGTCTCTCATGGAACTCATCATCGGACAATCTCCATTTCGATTTATCACCTTCCATCGCAGCGACATCACTAAACGTGTTCTGTTGTCGAAGATTGCTCAATTCTTTGACCCTTTGGAGTTATTATCACCACTATTAATTCAATTCAAAATTTTCATGCAAGAATTGTGACTATTAAGATTAATTGGGATGATCCGTTAGCTCCACCACAATCACAATCATGGCAACGTCCTTTACAAACCATGTGTGCATCGCGTGATCCAGAAATTGGATGACGCTAGGAGAGATCTTATATGTTTCAAGAACCTCAAGTAAATAACCGTGGGGTATTGAGGGAAACGCCTGTTGGTAGTCAATATAAGCCATGTGCAAATTGCGTTGGTGGTGTTTCGCATGCAACACAACAACACTGTCAATTGTGACTTGATCCTTGCAACCACGGGAGCCTCGACAGCAACCTTTTTGTTCTTTAGTGAGGGAGTTGTTCTCCTCACAATATTCATAGACGGAGTCAGAAATAATAGCCGTGAGGCACTTATAGAGGGTCGAGAAGCAGGTGATTGGTCGGTAGTCACTAGGACTACCAGAATCTACCTTTTCAGGTATCATGTACGTTATACCCTCCGTCATAAAAGAGGGCAAGTGGTCCGGGTTCTCCAAGATGTTTTGAAGGGCTCCAGAAAGGGCGGGATGCAGAGCCCCCAGGTATTTGTACCAGAAGCTGTGCACCCCGTCCACATCCGGAGCCTTCCAGTTCTTAGCCC
>JAAAKG020142029.1:0-11714 GCA_010014905.2 Druon quercuslanigerum
GAATGTCGAATATCCGGCATTCGATCGACGCGCCGATCGAATCAAAAAATCCGATTCGAGCGGAGCACCGATCGAATCGAATTTCGGATCGAATTTTTTTGCACACCTCTAGTTAATACCTAAATATTATATTTTAATACCTATATATGGTCCAGAATGTGAATACACAGTAATAAATTTAAAGTACATTCACATTAAATTAAATATTCTTCACATTAAAAATAATAAAATGAGATAGCTATAATATAACATTTGAATGAAACACGTCAAAGAAATATTCGACGTTGAAGTAAGAAAATTGAATATCACTTGGGGCACCACCAATTTTTGGCCTGGCATTGGTCGTTTCACAAAAACGGTGATAATTTTGCTGGTTAGTATTTATATACTAACCATTTCGACTGATATACCCAACGTGCGATATTATGCTTTAGGGAAATGCGTTGTCTGTAGTGGTATTAATTTAGATTATAGAATTACGTTTATGTGCGTTAGATAAGTGAAGAATACGTTTCTCATGTGTAAACTATCTCAACTTTCTGATGTAAACAAAAGACTACAAATCTGGTGTTCTGCTTCACAGTACGACTTTTCTGATTTGCTTTAGAAACCTCATAAGATCCTTGCAAAACCCGAGTATACCCCGAATCAGAAACATTTAGAAACCTTTTAGACACACATTACACGCACATCGAAACCTCATAGAAACCTTTTAAACACCCAGTAAACGAGGACAGACGATAACAATTCACGGATATACGCGGATATGAATGAATTCAATAAATTCAGATAGGAACGGATAAAGACGTATTCAATTATCTCTTACGTATCAGAAAGTATGGACACTGATAAAGATTTCAAAATGTAACAACGGATACACACTGATTGAAAAGAATTCAAAGTGCTCATCAAAAAGGATACAAAAATTCTATCCTTTTAAACCCGCTCATTCCTATCCGTTTGAAAACTTATTGATCCGTGCTTTCTTATCCGTTTAAATACTTTTACTTCCTGCAGGGGAATTCGTCTAATGGAAACCTAATTTTCTCAGGCCTGAATAACCTTTTGCTATTGAAAGATTCTCCCACTCTATTTTGTAACTCAATATCTCGGGACGGATGTTTGTTTTATTTTTAATTGAGTATTTTCTTTTTTATCACAATTTCTGGACGGGTTTGAGAGTCCATGTAGTTTTAAGAACTGGATAACTTTTTCAATTTAAACTGTTCTCCTGTAATTTCAGTACCTTAATATCTTAGTGGTGTATTATTGTTTTATTTTTAATAAATTATTTAATTTTTTATAACGACTGTGAAATGTCTTTCAGAATACATATAAATTTAACCTAAAAAATGTAAACCTAATTTTCTCGCAACTTGTTAAATTGAAGAATCTAACTGCGTGGTAGAAACATGTAACTGAAACTTGTAACTTCTTCATATTTTCTTGCCGTAACTGCGTCGAATTTTCTCATCAACTTGCTCTCTCTTTTTTCTCAAAATTTTTTTTACAATGTAGACTTTGAGATGAATTTTTTGAGTGTTTTTTATAACGAGTTTTTTGTTTGTGACTTATTGTATAATGCAAAACAAAACTGAGTTATTTATAAATTATTGAAGGGAATCATTGAAAGTAAAAACAAGTGTGTTTTGATATAGTTCGCCTGACATGGAGTTTACCGCAAGTGCGATGGGTACTTTGAAGAGTGTCCAGACACCGAACATTTCTTCACACCGAGTTGACACCCGTCGGGACGCTCTCAAGGAATCGTGGTTTAAGCTCATACTGAATCATGAGGCCATCAAGATCGCGACGAGACAGCTAGAAATAAGAAAGAAAATTCTGCTAGAAAATCCTTACTTCAAGAAAAACATGTTTCGAACAACGAAAAAAGCTATCTCGAAGCGTTCATGAAGATAAGCCGACTGACTTCAGTTCAAAGATCTCTTCGATTCGGCGGTAATCGGAAACTCAAAACTGTCTCCAATATGGAAACTAAATTACATTAAACAAAGTTTAAAAGGCACTGCAGCTCATCTGCTGAAGAACACCGCACTGACCACTGACAATTTTCAAAAAGCCTGGGAGGACATCTAGTCTTCATCGCCATTCAGCGATTCGATTCTGAATCAGTCAGGGATTGGGAATGTCACTTAGGGTCATCAAAGGATCCTCAAACATGGAAGCAACTCGAAGAATTTTTGATGACGAGATTGCTGACTCTTCAATCCGTTAAGAAATCGCGGAGACCGAGCTTTCAATATAATTAACAATTAGCCAGGACTTACTACACTTTAGGAGATAAGGCTACCGCCGGCAAGTGTTTCCTTTGCTGCGCTGATCATTACATTGCAAGTTGCCCCGATTATAAGAACCAGACAGTTGAAAGTCGTGCTGAAATGGTACAAAAATACAACTCGTGTTACAACTGTCTTGGTTAGCATCGAACATCAACCTGTCGATCTACAAAACGTGGCCATAAATGTGGCAAACAACATCATTCCACAATTCATAATGCGAAACAAGCCGATCCGCCCGGTCCATTGACTTCAACATCAAGAGTTCAAACGAACTATGCTGCTATTCACCACACTCCATCAACGTCGCAGACACTTTTAGGTACATTTAAACTCATCGTCATTTCCGACAAGGGTGAGCAAATTAAAGTTAGAGCATTTATCGATACAGGTTCTCAAATCTCTCTTGTCTCTGAGAGATTAGCTCACTTCTTCATTTACCGAGGTTATCCAAATCGTTAATACTGAAAGGAATTGGAGCATGGAAGGCGGGACGAACGCGCAGCTCAGTTTCAATCAAACTGAAACCCTATTTTGAGTCCTCGGCGGAATGCGTGATCACAGCTCATCTGCTTTCTAAGCTCACATCAGACTTCTCTGCTACTAAATGTGATAATGTTTATTGGCCGCATTGAGAAGGTCTTCAGCTCGCGGATCCTGAATTTAAATCATCTGCATATATTGAAGTTATTATTGGAGCTATTATAGTCAAATTCTCGAAGAAGGTCTTCTACGAGGTCCTACCAACACTCCGTCTGCCCAAGCTACCATTTTTTGTTGGATACTTATTGGTCCAACAACTTGCTCATCATCGTCTGAAGTTCAAGGATATCACGTCTCAATTGAAGAACTTTGCGAGCTCCTTTAGAGATTTTAGAAGCTAGATGAAATGCCAACTGCCCGAGAAAATTCTCCATCAGTCGAAGATGAAGAGTGCGAGGACCATTTTGAAACTATACGCATTATCGAGATGACACGGGTCGTTACGTCGTCCAAATTCTACTTCAAAAATCAACTGATCAGCTTGGTGAATCAAAATCAGCAGCTCTTAGAATATTAGCAAGACTATCAAGGTACGAAACAATAAATCACATGAAACAAGTTCAAGCTGGAAGTACTGACCCAAGCCGAGTTTTCTATCTCCCTCATCATGGAGTACATCGTCTCAACAGACTCATAACTAAGTTTCAAGTGGTATTTAATGCGTCCAAATTATCTTCTACTAGTGTTTCGATAAACGAAATTTTGCATACAGGAGTTAAACTTCCGACAAATAAAGGCACATCCAGATGATTGGGATCTTCAAAGAATTATTTGGAAGACTGGACTCAATGAAACTCAAACATACCAGTTAACTACAGTGACGTATGGGTTAATCTGTTCACCATTCCTTGCCCTTCGTACCATGCAGCAGCTCATCGAAGATGCCTACTTCGTTCTATTCGTCTGTTATTCCCTTTCTGCGATTCACCTTGAATTGGTCACCGACCACACAGCAAATGCTTTCATCGCAGCCCACAAGATATTTACCGCAAGACGAGGCATTTACTCTACTCTTCGTAGCGACTGCGGAACCAACTTGAATGGTGCTGGCTCTGAACTCCGAGCTCTTTTTTCATCGTCTTCGAAAGAGCTTGGAAAATTATCAACCTTATTTAGCTAATGACGGAACGCAACGGTTATTCAACCCACAAGCTGCTTCTTATTTTTGAGGAAAATAAGCGGCTAGAGTACAATCAGTTAAGTATCATCTCCGACGAGTTGCCGGAGATCACCTTCTCACCTATGAAGAGTTAAACACTTTACTCTCAAAAATGGAATCTATGCTTAATTCGAGACCACTCTGTCCTCTGACTAAAGACCCAGATGACCTACAACAGATGCTAGACAGCTTTTGGACAGTGTGGTCCAAAGAATGCCTGCAACGCTACCAAACTATTTACAAGTAGAAACAGCCTTTAACCTCTCTGCAGAAGGGCTCCTTGGTACTCGTTACAGACGAGAGATATCCACCGTCTAAGTGGCCACTGGGACGAATCCTTGAAGTTCATCCTGGAAAGGATGGGCACACTCGTGTAGTTACCATCAAAACGCAGACTTCGACCTTCAAGCGACCGATTACCAAGCTAAGACCTCTACCCATCGAGACAAACATTCTGTCCATAAGAGATACTTTCTTAAATCAATTTAACAAAGGTGGTCGGAAATGTTAAATTAAAGAATTTAACTACGTAGTAGAATCATGAGAAGAAAGGAGAATGCCAGGCAACAAAAGTTGCAACTACATCCACCTCAAAAAGAAGAAGCAGCATAGACACACGTAATTTTAATTTTTGTACACTATGCGTTTTTTGCGGTAAGGATGCATCTAGAAAGCTTAAAAAAGCTCTCGTTAAACATGTCAAAAAGAACAGTACACGAGCAAATATCTCAGTAGAACTTGCAGACAGGCAAAGTAAAGGACAACCGGATGTCATACGTGAATTTAATGATGATATATAAATCGATTAAACAATGTAATAGATTTATCTGATGAAAAAGATCGTTATCATGCTCGTTGTATGAAGGTTTTTTTATTCTTGTCGTCCTACTAACGTTCAGGGACGGTCAGTCAGTTAGGAGACGACTGCGATTTTACAGCAGATTTATAATTTTATAATTGAAAACGACGAGGAATGTAAATTTTCTTTGAATGAAATACTGAGCAATTTCAAAGGCAAGGTGCCATACATTCGTACAATTAAATCGAGTTTAGAGGAATATTCTGGCAACGAAGTTGTTATTCATAGGATGCAAAACGATCTTATAATCTTATTCCGAAAATAAACATCCAAATAATTTGTGGTACGAAAATCGATTAACGACCAAAGATGAGGAGTGTTCCAGAATTGTTGAAATGGTCGCTAATAATATTTTGCAGGATATTTGTTATTATGATATCAATAATTACAAAGCTCTAAATAGTTTTTTAGATGATGTTGAATCTGATATTCCACCTAGGTGTGTTAATAAAATCACATAAATTACGTAAATCACGTAAATTAAGTGAAGTGACGGATCAAAAATGGTGTAATAGGGTTTCAACTGCGGCTCATATGATAATTTCCTCTGCTAGGCCGCGAACATTTTTACCACCACTGTTGCTAGGACTTTCATCAATGTTGCACAAAAAATAAACTTCGAGGGTGCTTATTGATTCTCTCTCGTATTTGGATATTTGCTCATCATATAAGGACACATTACACTTACAAAAATTTATGATAGGAAAAACGATAGGGTAAACTATAGGAAAAACAAGTAAGACGACAGCCGAAAATGACCTGCCCTAATTGCCCATAATTTATAATAATATTTATAATAATATTAAACAAGTAAATTAAGTCTTTTAAAAATATATTTAAAATAAGAAAACGAAAAAAATTTATTTTTTGTAATGATCACAGTTTTATTAAAAGTAAAAATGCAGCGAACGTTTGAACCTCGTTTTCAATCCGTGTGTGCAATCCAAATTCATTCCAATTCAGCAGACAAATTAAAATTGTTGTTGGTATACGGATTGAAACAGATTTCAAATTGATTTCTAATCGGTTTGATTTTTTGTTTTTGAATACCTTCTTTTTTTAATGACTTCCTGTCCAAAACCTGTGTCAGGGTGCCGAATCAGTGGTGTCAGAACGCGGATATCTCTGGCATGGACATTAATGATTTCTGTGTATTTTTAAATTGACACATGGTGTTACATAACCTAAAAATATAAGGAAATAACCACTGCGAATTGACAGAGATATCTGCGTTCCGACACCACTGTGCCTAATTCAGTCGAAGTTTAATTTGAAGCACATTTTATTTATTTGAAAGGCATGTGTCAATTGTCCGAGATATCTAGCGACGAGTTCTTAATATTCAGAGCAACTGTACTGCTTACCTCTTTTGTGTATCGTTTATGCATGTACGCTGCACTTTTCCCTTCAATAAAAATGTGATCATTACGAAAAGGATATCTTTTCGTTTAAAAATTCTTTAATTCGTTTTTAAAAGTCTCAATTTACTTGTATAATATTGGTACATTAAGCGTGCGACGTGCATGACTTCTGCAGTGCAAGATGTTATTATAAATTATGGCCAATTAAGACAGGTAATTTTCGACTGTCGTCTTGCCGTTTTTCATATTTTGTATCCTATAGTTTTTCTTATCATTTTTCCTATCGTTTTTCTGTGGTCGCGAGAAAACTACAAGGAAAAATGACAAAAAAAAATATGATGTGTGTTACTCCTGCTTTCTCAATAAATTCAAATAAAATCATTCCCAGATTGTCTGATATCCCATCAGCTGATGTAATCGGACAGTTTAGTTTTATTCCACTGAAACAATTCGAGAGAGGAACCTCCTTGGGATTAAAAAACAGTATTATCAACGATTTGAATGCTATAAATCCTATTTCTAAAGGAGCATCACTTTTGTAAATTTATTGTGATTGTACGAGAAACATAAGCAACCACTAACTACTGTAGATTGTAATTGTTTTTTGTAAAATTACTACAAATCGAAAGATTTCGACAAGTCTAGAGTCATACCTCTACCGTTCGTTATTGCCCCACCCATCGATTGTGACACGATTTTGACAGTTCTTCTGGAAGCCGCAACGAAATGCAAAGCAAATAAGCTGAAAAATGGCTTTGTAACTTTCGATCAACCTTTATATTCTAAAGCACGCAAAATTGTAGGTTCTGTAGATTTAAATTCCGATCAACACAATTTAAAATCTGTAATTGTCAGACTTGGGGGCATTCATGCATTGTTATCTTTTCTGGGATCAATTGCCTCTATAATGGAAGGTAGTAGCTTAAAGGAATAGTTTACTATACTTTGTGCTGAAGTATCAGCAGAAAAAGCATTGACGAGGCACGCTTTTTCCAGAGCGGTTAAAGGGCACACATTCATTCAAGCGGCTCTAAGTGACATTATACTGTTATCTTTGCACATAAATTAAACTGAAATTGAGGTGTTAAATGATATCTTTAGTAAATTCGACTAGAATAATTTTCTAAATGCAGTTGAAAATGAAAAGCTAGTAGAAATAAAAAAAAAGATTCGTGTAACGCATGGAAGAATTGAAGGGAAGTAAGCAATACTCAATACTCAGGGTTATTGACTTGAGTGAGTCCCCTTGAATCTCACATTTTCGAAAAGCTTTCGCTTAAAAATTATCTTGAGTTTCATCTTCCTCTTCATCGGTCAATTCAGTTTCGTCTAGAACCATTTCAGTTTCTCCAAGAACAGCCTCTTCATCTTTTCGAGCTTCTACGTTAGAACTGGATGTTGCGTCTTCTTGGACCACATTTATTTGAGGCACAGCGAGTAAAACTCTGACATCTTCGAAAATGGGCAAAAATTTCTTTCTCTGACGTCGTCGATGAAAACTGATTGCAGATATCACTCTATAGAACACATCATACATATTAGCTTGTCGGTCGTGTTTTCTGCTGTGGAATTGTCTATATTTCGTATAGTCGTTGTACGCTTGTACTCATGATTTCTGCTGCGTGAATGACATCTTATGTAACGTTGAAGGCATAGGGTACCAGTTGTAGTAAGTTACATACATTTGAGCAGTAGAATCATCAAGTTTTCTAAACTCAATTGGATTTACCGGAAACTGTTGCGATATAGCAGTTAAAACTGTTTTGAAATGTAACTAACAGTCAATCAAGATGAAAACAATAGATGATCCGTTATTATAAAAATGGTCAAAGAAACTTTACAGTGTACTAGAATACCATATGCACGCGCCAGCGCTCGCTTACTTTTGTATCCTTTTTTTATAAACCCAATTTTCGAATAACTATTTATTTATTAAAATTTGTTACCAGTCGAACACTACTTTTTTATAACATTTTAGATTTTACTGAAGTTTGATATTGCGAAAAAATTAATCAGTTAGTAATTAATTAATCAGTTTACAGCATAAAAATCGACGAACCATTATTTTCACTGATACATTATAATTATTTCTACTTTATAATTTTATAAAAATCAGAATTTTTAATATAATTTTCAACTATTATAATTTAAGAAAAGTTACAATATATATTTGTCAAAATTGAATTCAGATACTCGTTCCACAACATCACACAAACTTACAAAAATTACCTAATTGAAATAAAAGTATTTCAGAAATAAATAAGCTTTTCTTATACAAATTCATGTGACTCGGTTGAACAAAATTAACCTTCAAGCTGTATGTAATATAATATTGTAAACAAAATATTACGTAGCTGATAATTAATTAATGATCAATTTAAAAAATTATATAACAGGAATAGGGGTATTTTAAATGTAAATAAACTTTCATTATACAAATCATATGTAAAAATCAATTATATAACCTTAAAGTAAAGTACATATTTCTGTTCCTTAATCGAAAAAAATTAAAATCAAATCTTTATCTTATTTATTATTGCGAAAATATTAATCAGCTAATAAGTACTTAAACAGTTTATAACATAAAAAGTATTACAGAATTATTTTCAGTGAATCATTGAAATAATTTTTATTCTACATTTTCCAGAAAATTTGAGTTATTTATAATATTATAAACTATTCCTGGAAAATAAAACATATTTGCAAATAATTTCGAAATCAAAATTCAGGTGCTCATTTAAAATCGCAAAACTTTAGAAAAATAATGTAACTGGAATGGAGGTATTTTAAACATTAACAAACATTTATTATACAAAATATGACCAATAATATTAAATTACATAAATTTGAAATAAATAAAAAATATATCTTAGTTAATTATAGAAAACTACAATTTAATATTTATGTAATTTAATATTGTGAAAAAATCAGGTAATAATTAATTATTGTATTCATAACGTAAAAAGCATTAAGCTGTAATTTTTATGCTACTTTTTATTTTAAATTTTCACTTTCATTTCTAAAATTTTTGATTCATTGGTAACCTTTTATACTAATTTCAAAAAAACATAAAACTCATTAACATATAAATCTAAAGATTGAATGCAGAGACCGATTTCACAAGATCAGAATCATCTGAAAATTTATGTAATTGAAATACTGATGTTTTAATATAAACTTATATTAAGCAAATTATATCCAATATTCTATTATATAACCTTCTAATAAATGATCAATTTATGTCACATAATTTTAAGAAACTAAATTTTACTCTTTAATTAATTTAATATTTTGAAAAAATTATTCAGCTAATAATTAACTATTTATTTCACAATATGAGAAGCATTTGACTATAAATTTCACTGAACCATTTAAATAATCTTTGCTTAGTATCTTTCTTGAAATTTGATTTATCAATAACTTTTTAAACTAAGTCCAGAATTTATAAGTTTTAATAGAATAAATTATCAGTTAATCAGTTGAAAACATAAAAGACATTGAACAATCATTTTCATTGAATCATTCTAATAATTTTTAAATTATATTGTCTTAAAATTTCAAACAGCATTTTTAGAGTTTTAATTTATTAATAGCCTTTTAAACTAATTTCAATAAATATTGAAATTATTTACTTATAATTTTTAAAATTGAATTTAAATACTCATTTCACTTTAAAATCATAAGAAAAATCATCAAATTTATTAGAGGTATCCGAAAGAGAAAATAAACTTTTGTGAGAAAAAATTATTTTGGTCTTACGGTCTTCATGTAAATAAAAATGAAAACGAAACTACTTTCAAGTTCGTTTTATTAAATATATTACGACGTTTCGTTATAAACTGCGTGCCTTTTTTAAAGTAACCTGAAAAAATAACAATAAAATAATTAAAAGTTACTCTTTTTTAACCACAATTACAAGTAAAAATAAAATACAAATTATCAGTCAGTGGAATTAAATTGTCAAGTAGTAATTGTCATAACTTTAAAAGTCTGAACTCCAATATATCAAAATGGTCACAGTTTTTTTAAATGGAACATATTACAAACAATTAAGTGGTTGTCCTATAGGTTCTCCATTGTCCCCTATAGTTTCAAATTTAGTTTTAGAAGATTTAAAGAAAAGAGCTTTATAAAAGTTAAATTTTACAACTGTTCTATATAAACGTTATGTTGATGACATTTTGGCTATTGTTCCTACTGATAAAATTAATGATTTCGTGAATGCTTTTAATAGCATAAAAAATTCCTTACAGTTTACATTCGAACTTGAACAAAATAACTTAATAAATTACCTTGATTTGCATATTATTCAAACACATTATATTTATTTAATTACCAATTGGTACAAAAAACCATCATGGTCGGGTAGATATCTCAATTATAATTCAAATCATTTATTTTTTCAAAAAGTTGGTTTAATAAAATGATTAATTGATAGGTGTATACAGTTAAATGATATTAAATTTAGAAAAGAAAATTTGGAACAATTAAAAATTACATTAGTTCATAATAAGTCTCGGCTTCCTATGATTAAACGTATTGTCAAAGGAAGAATTCATGAAATCTATAATAGGTCTAGTAGAAGGAATGACTGGATTGACACTAACAAAAAATCTTATTTAAAAGTCACGTTACCGTATGTTGAAGGACTTTCTGAAAGAGTAAGAAGATCATTAAAAAAATTTAACATAAATGCTTATTTTAATAATAAAAATACTCTCAATAGATTTTTATTCAATAAAAAGGACAATGATAATATAGAAAATTTGTCTGAAATTGTATATCTAATAAAATGCAAATGTTGTGAAAATTTTTACATTGGTGAAACAGGCAGGAGTCTTAAAACTAGATTAACTGAACATAAAAGAGACTGTAGAGTAGGTAATTTGAATACAGGTTTATCACAACATTTTTGGAACTTCAACCATTACTTTGATTATGATTTAAAAAAACGCAGTTGATGCCGAAACGTCGTAATATTTAATAAAACGAACTTGAAAGAAATTTCGTTTTCATTTTTATTTACATGAAGACCGTAAGACCAAAATAATTTTTTGTCACATGTCTATTGACGGTCGAAGAAAGCAATGATTTAATTCTCATCAAGTCTGATATCAAATTAAAATAAACTTGTATTGAAAAAGTATTACCTCATATTGAATTACATCATCTGAAAGTAAATAATCAATTCATGTTACTAAATTTAAAACATCTTCAATTGAACCGCCGCATCGTAGAACGGGATATAAAATATTTTTCGAGGAGTGTGAGGGCCCCTGGTCGCTTTTTGAAACATTATTAAATTTTAATTTTCTAAATATCTATCCTCATAGAAAATTTGATTGCGCATCTTTTTTTCTTTTGGCAAAAAGTTGTAAATTTCTTAGTTTGTGAGATAATAGCGAAAAACACGATTTGTTCATAGCATACAATTCTCGTATTTTTTAACTTCAACTCGCTCTAAATCAGAAACGATTGGGAATTTTAACTTAAAA
>JAAAKG020142031.1:0-11714 GCA_010014905.2 Druon quercuslanigerum
TAATATTTAATTTATTCACTGCACACATAATCGCACGCCTAATCGCTATGAAAAATTGAACGGCTGCGGCGAGATTCGAACCTAAAAAGCACTAACGCATTCCCAAACAACTAAACCCCACGGCTAACTTAAATTATGGAATATTTGGCAAAAATCTCGAAAAACCGTCGTCGCTTGAAAACTGAGGGGATTTGTTGCTCCAGACTTTTTATTAATAGATGGATTAAACATTCTATCTCGTTCAACGAATAAATTGATTTTTTATAAAACAGATTTTTTTTTTAAAGGAACTGATAATATTCTTTTTATGACTAACATTCTTTAATTTGATATCTCAGTAACTCTGTATAATAAAATTGAGTATATTTAGATCTAATATTTTATAAATTGTACTCATTGAATTAAATCTTATTACCTTATAGCATACATTCAGTGTTTTTCATTTATTCCAACAAAAGGTCTCTCAGTGAACTAAAAATTATATCCAGTAATATAAAGCTAATTTATCAAATAAAAAAACATTGTTATTTAATTTTATATTAAAATTTAAAAAACATTTAGGCACGCTACCGAACAAATGTCCTGACATTTCCACGTTTTTTCAGGTATACCTAAATTCCTGAAAAATTTCAGGTGTTCCAAGTTTTCCAGATGAGTAGACACCCTGAATAAATTCCCCCTCGGAATTCCCTACAACACACCGAATCTTTAGCAATCCTATACAGTACTTTTCAGTCACATATACCTAATGCGCAATCTTACAATTTTTACAAATCAACTCCTAAACCAAAAATCCGAACCACTATCCCCCTTGAATTGAAGAAAAATAAAGTCTCCCGATTTCCGAGATGAGAATTAGATGCAAAATTCCCCGTCTTGTCCCAATTCTTTCGAGTCTCTGCTAGACCGGCGGCGGCAGCCCTCGAAAATCATGAATCATTCATGATTTTACAAAGCGTGAATGAGCAATGAGATTTGTAACGAAACGAAATGGAAATCGAATTTGATAATCGGATATAATCGGATGACATGAGCGTTAGGACGCAAAGCGGGTTCAGGAATCAAAGAAGAAGGATCACGAGACGGGAGTCTTGAAAGCGAGTCGCGATGGAAAGAAGAAGAAGAAATCCATTCCTCCGTGAATCCAATCCAAGGAGAGGTAACAGGTAAGTGCGAACTAAGAAAGCCGAGAGAGAGAGAGAGAGAGAGAGAGAGAGAGAGTGAGAGAGAGTGGGAGAGAGGGAGAGGGGGCTGGGGCGGGGATAAAAAGAGAGACGGAAGACGTATAGTAAGGCTTCGGCGGCTGGCGGCGGCATCGCTTGATGTGCGCCGGGTCCGTAATTACAGGTTTTCGGAACGCCTCGCTCGCTCTCGCTCGGCCGAGCCACGCTGTTCCGAGGCCCTTCTCATCCCACACAACTAACAGACATACCCGGTGACTCAAAATCATTTATTTACTTCAAAAACAACCATTTTTTCCCCCAAAAATCGCGGACAGCCGCTCGTTTATTCCGATGGTTCAACTGACCGAACATTAAAATAGCGAATATTGGGATACGGAAATTTATTTTAAGGAAAACTAATTTACCCAATGATTAATTGATCGCACGGAGAAAAATGGATGTTTAAATGTAGATGTTCAAAGGGTAAGATTGTAGTAAGTTAAAATAGAAGACATTCAGATGATAAATCTGTCAGAGCGCATGCGCATTGGAATTTGACAAATACTATTTGAGGGCTATATATATTTTTTAAATATTTCACTTATGGAATACTAGAATTTTTGAACATTTCCAGAGGATCTAAATTGGCTATCCTTAAATAAAATTGGATGACGACTTTTTTCCGTCTAAAGACGGGAACACTCATCTTAAGTTTCAGGTTTTGTTGACTTAACACATTTGAGACACTGTTTATATAAATTTAAGATACAATTTGAGTTTAAGTAACTCAAAATAGATAGAATTTTAAAATTAGATTACAGATCATTCTTTCTCCGATTACTTACCCGTTTTTATTTCGAAATAAAAATATTGAACATAACCTCAACTTGGCTCAATGTATCATCTGATTGACATTTCATACCCTTTATCTGTTTTTCGTTCGCGTACGAATAAATTTAAGTTTAATTTTAAATTCACATACAAGTTGTCAATTAATTCTTTAAATAAGAACATAACCACACATTTAATATCTCGGATATTTAGGTGACCATTTTGGATGTTCGAGAATACACTGAGAAAAATGTTTGTTTAAATCAAACAAATTATTTCTTTCATATGGGGTAAGCAAATGTTTGTTTGAATTAAATAAATTTTTGGTTTGTTTAAATAAACCGCTTGTTTACATTAATTATAGAGTTTGTTCAAGTGAAGTAAATCTTTTTTTTTTCACACTTAACCTCAAAATTAAGCATGCTTTATAAAAATAATATCCAAGACAAAAGCCCCAAAATTTAAGTACTTCCTAAACTAGAGATATTGGGTCCATTTTCGAATTAATTCGTGTTTTTACAGTGAAACAGGACCACTCGAATAATACAACACTGAAAAAAGCCCAATGCCATCAAATCAATCACAGGATCAATTAATTTAGATTTTAGGTTAGTTACTTAAGAGCCGCCAGCAGCGCTTTAGCATGCCTAGCGGCACTTTTTGGTACTGCTTTGCATTGTATTTTTTGTTTTGAATCAAATAAATATTTTTAGGAAATCGAATAAACGGATTTTAAACAAATCCATTGTTTAATAAAATTCAATTTTTTGTTTTCATCAAACAATTTGTACTAAACAAATTATTCGTTTAAATCAATAAGGCAAATATTTTCTATTTCTAAAAATGAAATAATCCTTTTTTCAATTAAAGCAAAGAATTTGTTTCAATCAATTATATGAATTCAAACAAATTTTGTTTTATGATTCAAAAAAAACCTTTTTCTGAGTGTAACATCTCACTTTTTCAAATCTAAAGATGTTAACTTTGAACTTCAAGATTGTTGTGTTATAGTTTAACACAAAATATGTTAACCCTGAAAATCCAGATTTTACGTTTGAACATCCATTTTTCTCCATGCGAAAATTATTTCAACGAATTTCGAATTATTCGAAAATAGTTTAAGCGAAGGTTCAATTATCCGAAAATTTAAAAATTATTTATTTGCATTCATATAGATGTTTAATAACAAATAAAACATGTATAATGCGTTATCAAGTTGATTAAAGGGATAAAAGCAGTGAAAATTCAACAAACAAAATGAATGACAAAAACCTTATACAGTTGAGATACTTTAATTTAGGTTCAAGAAAAATTACCATTTGAGTTAATGATGTACACTACGTACAATCAATCTCTAAAGTTGCCTATCTTTAAAATGATTTATGGATTCGAAAAAAAGATTTATTCTTAATTTCTGTAAATATTGATGGAGGCTTCTAAGCACACTTCAGAAAAAAAGAATTCAGGTTAAAATTGTTTCTTGAACCGTAGTTATTTAAAGTTTTAGTTTTTTCTTTCTCCTTAGGGAAAAGTTACTATTTTTATTTAATCCTAATGATTAAAACCTCATTTTATTCTTCGAAGGATTCTCTAAATTTCTATTTATTTTGATTTAATTTAAAAAAAATTAATTGTGAAATCATACAGTTATTATTGTTATAAACAGTTATAACTTAAATTTTAATTAACACAACCCAAACAGAACTGTAAAAAAATCCTTTAAAGAATAAAATGAGGGCTTGATCATTAGGATTAAATAAAAATTGTAACTTTTCTCTAAGGAGAAAGAAAAAAATAAATCTTTATATAACTACTGTTAAGTAAACAATTTTAACCTGAATTATTTTTTTTCTGAAGTGTGCTTAGAAGCCTCCATCAATGTTTACAGAAATTAATAAGAAATCTTTTTTTTTCGATTTTATAAATCATTTTAAAGATTGGCGACTTTTGAGATTGATTGTACTTAGTGTACATCCTTAAAGGGTTACGCGCCGAGAAAGAAAAAAATAAAGGTTAGTATTATTTTTATTATAATTTTTATTTTTATTGGGCAGCAATAATCTTAAACATGTGATAATATTTTAAATTTTTATAATAATAATACTAACCTTTATTTTTTTTCTCGGTGCATAACCTTTAACTCAATTGGTCATTTTTCTTTAACAAAATTAGGCCAAATTTTGTTAAAAATCCAGTTAAATTTTCCAAAAAAATTCATTTTTAACAAACAAAAATGAATTTTTAAACAAAAAAGATTAATTTTCTACCATAAAAGATGAATTTTCAATGGAAAAGTGCAAATTTTCTATTTTAAAAAATATTTGTTCAATGAAACAGTTAAATTTGCAAACAACAGTTGATAATGTTCAAGCCCAAAACATGAAAATTTAAATAAATAGTTACACTGACCAAAAAAAAACTAATTTTACACCAGACCGTTGCACTTGCAACCAATTAGTTAAAATTTCAAACAAAAGAGACGAATTTTCAACACAAACAATAATTTTCAACAAAGAAAAATTAATCTTAGAACAAAATTTAACCAAAAAGTTGAGTTTTCTATAAAAAAGATGAATTTTCAATAAAACAGTTGACTTTTTACCAAAAATGTATAATTTAAAAAAATTGCATTTTTAACCCCATAGATAAATTTTCAAGGAAGAAAAAAATTAAAAACAAAATTTTTGAAGTTTCAAACCAATAAGATGAAATTTGTACAAAAAAAATAGTTGAATAATCAACCCGAAAATGTGCAATTCAACAAAAATAATTAATTTTCAAACATTTACATTTAAAATCAAATATTTGAAAGAAAACAATTTTTTAAAGGAAAAGAATTTTCAACCAAAATAATTAAAATAGCTGAACTTTTAAACAATATATTTCAATTTTCAAGCAAAAAAAAAAAAAAATTTTTTAGGAGACAGTTTAATTTTCAACAATAAGGTCTATTTCCTCCCAAAAACATAATTTTGCTTATCACAATTGAATATTAAACAAAATAGTACAATTTCCAACCATAAAAAAAAAATTAAACCACAAACAGTTTAATTCTCTACAAAAAAATGACTTTTTAAGAAAATAGTTTAATTTTCAACAAAATAGTTTAATTTTAAATCAAATAGTGAAATTTTTAACCAAAAAAGATAAATCCTAGAACAAAAGTATGATATTAGATTTTCCAACTCATAAGAAATAACTCTTAACCATGCAATATTTATTTTCAACCAGAAAAGATGAATTTTCAAACACGAAGGATGAATTTTCTATCATAAAAGACGACTGTTTAACAAAAAAGTTAAATGATCGAACAAAAAATATTTAAAAAATAAAATGAAATAGTTGTATTTTTAATAACATAATTATATTTTCAACCAAAAGAAATTAATTCTGAATAAAAAATTGGATAGTATAGTTTTGAAATAGAAAAAAAATTTTAACCAAAAAAGACTACTTTTTATGAAAATAGTTAAATTTTCCACAAAATAAGATTTAAAGTTTGAACCAAACGAAATTAATTATAAACCAAATACATAATTAAATAATAGTAGACATCCCTACTTTCAAAAAAAAAAAAAAAAAAAAAACGATGGATGGTTACACTGACCACAATGCCAGACACAATTTTTTTTAAAGAACAAAACGATCATTTTTACAAAAGTTAAAACAAATCTGAAAATTTTCAATTTTTTCAACAAATTACCCGGCTAATTCCCGGCACGCAAAATTCGAGGATAAATCCCGGCTTTCTGGGACATTGTCCAGTAACAACTCGGTATAAAGATGTTTGTCCGGAAAGTATCCGACCTTGTGGTATATCAGGAGTAAGACTTCATTGAGTCAAACATAAAGATATCCCCTTGAGAGTACTCCCCTTGGGAAAAAACAATCCTCCTTCAAGGATCTGCCCACTTCAGGAAGCACTGCTTAATCTCACCTTTCGGAATAGCTAACAGTTACTTTTTTGCATTCTGTTTTATCTCCTCTTCTGCGGAAGTTGTGCAACGCCCTGTTTCGCCAGAGATTGCTGAATAAGCTGCCATGAATGGACAGGTGCGTTGTCGTTGTAATACTTCCTCGACACTTTTCTCATTGTTAAACGACGATTTCCATTAATGAAGACTCACTTTACACTGAAGTAAGAACACTTTTAAATTGCCTAAACCACACTTTAATTTGAGTAACACTGATAGACTGTTACCATACACTTTCCAATCATAACGAGGGTTTCCGAACATGAATGGCCAAGTTTTCGGGAAAATTTAATGCACACTCTTTGTTCAGTACATACCGTCATCCGGAACTGCAACACGTACATGATCACACTTTTACGCAACTGCATACACTATTCCACTAAAAAATTTGCATTTCCGTGCCACTTAGTAGAGTGTCTCACAGAAGTCCTATCTGAATGGTGAATACCTGTTTTTGACAATTAGGTACAAAGTAAGAGTAACAAGGTCGGATACTTTCCGGACAGACCTTGTAATATCATATGCTTTTTGCATCGTAATACAAGTTTGGTGAAATTAACAAAAACTTTTATTCTTATTAGGTGAAAAAACCCAAAAACTGGTCTTGCTGAGAAAAATGTAATTAAACTAATTATTAATCTAAAAAACATACGTGAATGTATATGAGAATATACAAGACAAGGTTTCCATACTACAGCGATCACTTTCCGAGTCAGTAATTGTAATCGGCTCACTTACCTAAAACAAACAAGAAAATTATTTATAATTTCAAAAATTGAAATAAATTTATTATTAAAAACGGCCCCCTGAGGTTGCAAAGAAAATGGTAACATTAACTTTATGATCAAAGAAAATTTTCCAGTTTTCTAAGATAATATTTTTTAATGTAATAAAAACGAGCTTCAATATTTATTCAAACTATTAACCTTTAATAATATTTATCCCGTAAATGATCAAAATTTTAAATTATCTATCGTTTTTTGGTAAAAAATTAATATTTCACTGTTTTTGATTGAAAACTTTGCTATTATATTTTCAGATGAGAATTCAATTTTTTTGGTCAAAAACTGTATTCGTTTGAAAATTTAATTGCTTTATTAAAAATTCAACAATTTTAATAAAAAGTAATGTTTTTTTTTTGGTTTGAAAAATCGTTTTCTTTTATCGTAAAAAATGCAACGTTTGATGGAAAATGAATCTATTTTGGGTGATGATGCAACTATTTTTCTAAAAAATTCATTGTCTTCTTGGTTAAAATTAATTATTTAAACTGAAAATTTAATTATTCCATCTTTAATCAATTAAAACCAAACTTTTTCAGTTATAATTCATGTGTTTTGTTGAAAATTCAATTTGTTCGAATAAAACTTGAAATTTTTATATTAATATGTTCTGGTTAAAGCTTTCTTAATTCTATTAAAAATTCGTCTTTTTTTATTGAAAATTAACTCTTTTTTTTGAGAACTCATCATTTTGGGGTGAAAGTTAACTTTTTTGTTCAAACTTCGTTCTTTTTTTTGTTGACATTCAGTTGAAATTTTATAAATTTTGTTAAAAATTGGCCATTTTAATGGAGAATTAATTTTATTCGTTAAAAACTCATCTTTTTGTTAAAAATTAACTTTTTTTCGAAATTTAACTGATCTATTTTTGTCTGTTTAAAATATCAAATATTATATTTCTTCTTGAGAATTCATTTTTTGGGGTGAAAATTCAATAGTGTGGTTGAAGACTCCACTCTGGTTAAAAAATTAACTTTTTTCTTCAAACTTCGTTCTTCTTTTTTTTGCTAAAAATTTTTCTTTTTTATTTAAAGAGTCATACATTCAGTTGAAATTGTATAAATTTCGTTGAAAATTAATTTTTCTCGTTAAAAAATCATCTTTTTGTTAAAAATTAACTTTTTTTCGAAATTTAAGTAATCCATTTCTGTCTGTTTAAAATATCAAATATTATTTTTTTTCTTGAGAATTCATCTTTTTGGGGTGAAAATTCAATAGTGTGGTTAATGACTCATTCTGGTTAAGAAAATTAACTTTTTTGTTCAAACTTCGTTTTTCTTTTTTTGCTAAAATTTTTTCTTTTTTATTTAAAAAATTTGAAACAATTTTAAACTAAATTATTTTTTTTCTTAAGTGTGCTTAGAAGCCTCCATAAATGTTTACAGAAATTAATAATAAATCTTTTTTTGTCGATTTTATAAATCATTTTAAAGATTGGCGACTTTTGAGATTGATTGTACGTAGTGTACATCCTTAAAGGGTTACGCGCCGAGAACATTTTTTATAAATTTTGTTAAAAATTGGCAATTTTAATAGAATTTTTTTTTTTCGTTAAAAACTCATATTTTTGTTAAAAATTTAACTGTTTAGTTAAAAGTTAATTTTCTTTGGTTACAGATTCAATTACTCTGTTGGAAATTCGCACTTTTTGGTTAAAATATAAAATATTACATTTTTTGTTAAGAATTAATCTTCTTGTGGTGAAAATTCAATTATTTGGTTGAAAGTAGAACTACTTTATTAAAAATTAAATTTTTTAGTTCAAGTTTCATCTCTGGTTAAAAATTTTAACTTTTTTCGAAACTTCGCTGTGTTTCGTATGAAGAATTCATCTTTTTTGTTTAAAATTCAACAGTTTCGTAGAAAATTAATTTATCGTGGTAGAGGTTTCAACTATTTTATGGAACATTCGTCTTTTTTGTTTCGGTTAACAACTTGGTTAAACGTTGAACTTACAATGTTAAAAATTCAAAGATTCACTTTTTTGTTTAAAACTTAAAATTTTTTTTTGATTAAAACTTGATCCTTTTTAGTTGAAAGTTTGGCTTATTTCAACGGTTTGATTCAAAATTAAATTGTTGTGGTAGAGAATTCAACTATTTTATGGAAGATTCTCGAAGTTTTTTCTTGAAATATAAAAAATTATAGATTTTTTCTTTGAGAATTCTTTTTTTTTTTTAATTGAAAATTCAACTGATCGGTTAAAAGTTGAACTGCCTTGTAAAAAATTAATCTCTTAGATTGAAAATTTACTCATTTCGTTTGAAGTTGGCATATTTGATTAAAAATTCAAGTATTTTATTAAAAATTTGTTGGGTTTATACAAAACTAGTATCTTCAGTTAAGAATTCAACAGTTTATTCGAAAATTAATTTGTTGAAATAATTACCTCTATAAAAATTAATCTATGTGGTTAAAAATACAATATTTTAACTTGAAGTGTTAGTCGTATACATCATTTCAAATTTGAATTGAATATATTGTTGTTGATAACAATGCAAAAAATGATGTTTTTTGCTCCATCTGGTGGGTAGTAAAAAATTTAATTTTAGGTCCTGCCTACGAGAATAGTCAAAGCGAAGAGCATAAAACTGAGATTCAACAGGTGTGGATCAAAGATTCCAAGATTTAAAGATTCAAAGATTCCAAGATCGTAAGAGATTGTTTGCTTCCAGCTGAGCCGTGTTAGGGTTAGGGAGAAGTTAGTGATCTTGGGAGAATAATATTGGGAGGTCGTAATTTTTCGCATAAAAATTGAAAGAAAAAACGGAGACGGGCACGTGATTCGAGTCGGCTTCTGTTGGGACACTCAGTACGTGATTCTACCCGCCATTTATGAATGCAGCTGGAAGAAAAGACCCGGACTGTACGGAACGCTTCTTGAAACGTTTGTGAGCGTGATGGATGGACGAAAATACGATTAAGGGAGTATACCTACGACCTACAGTCTTCAACACAGAAGAAGCAGGCAGGCAGGCAGGCAAGCACAGGCAGGCTCTCTTAGAAATTCAATTCGGCTCCTGAGGCAGTCTGGAACCTCGGGAACCTCTGGAACCTCTGGAACCTCTGGAACGGAACCTCTGGAGCTCGAGAATATCGGGTGTTGGAAAAGTGCTCTTCCTATACGGCAGAACTTCCTCCTATTTTTCGGCATTACCAATTCAACATTCCACATCTCTAACTGTGGTCTCATGGATTTCATTAGATCTCGCAACGATCTTTTCAATTTTCGCCAACATTTTTCCACGTTTCAAAGATTTCCAAGATTTCCAAGATTTTCAAGATATCCGGCGAGATTTGAAACGATTTCTCAACAGGGTAGCGGAAAAACAGCATTTTCAAAATTCCCTGACTTTTTCCCTAACCAATTTTTCATTTTTCTCTGACCATTAATATTCAAAGACCAGCCTCTTAATCTGATTAGTGTTTTAAAGAGTTTAAGTGCTCGAAGAAATTCTCACGAGCATAAGAATATTCTCGAGAATATGCTCGACGTTTATGTGCTTTGGAAATTTAATGAGCATTTATAAGCATTTTTAATTAGATTTAAAAAAATCCTATTTTCTATCTTCATTAAATGTAATTACATTATTTGAATTTCCCGGGAAAATGTATCGCTTCAAATTGAAAATGGCGCTAAATTTAAATAAGAAAATAAGTCAAAATAATGGAAAAGATATTTATTCGCATTAAACAGTGCCTTACTCAGGGTTGCTACAATATTCTAATTTTTTAGTTTTTCTAGGTATAAAACCAACGATACACCTAAAAGATTAATAATATTAATGCAAAAAATGTTGTTTCTCAATACATTTTAAACACTTTTTAGTTGAGTTTTCAAATCAAGAAGATAAATTTTGAGCCTGAGAAAGGAATTTTTTTAAACTAAAATGAGGAATCTTCAACCAAGAATATGAATTTTTCAACAAATAGTTGAATTTTCAACCCAAAAGAATAATTTTCAAGAAAGTACATGAATTTTTATCTGAAAAATATCAATTTACAACCAAAATTAGAATATTTGAAATGTTAAAGAAAAGTTTAAAAAATCAATTTTCAACCAAAAAGAATGAATTATCAGCAAAATAATTTAATATATAAATTATCAACTAAAAAATATAAATTTACAAACCACACCTAGTATAGTTTAATTTGTAGTTAGAAAAGTAAATTTTAAACCAAGAAAAAAACGATTTTTCAGCAAAATTATTTAGTTTTCAACTAAAAATATAAATTTTCAAAAAAACTTGGATGCAGCTAAAAAATAATTTTCAACTAAAATGAAGCGAATTTGCAGCCAAATAAATCATTTTTTTGTCACAGTGATGGATCTTTGACCAAATAGTGGAACTTGCAACGCAAAAGATGAAATTTCTTTTTAAAAAAATAACGGATTTTTAACTATATATTTTTTTTCCAAACCAAAGAAACGAATTGTTAACATTAAAATATAATTTTCTACCAAAAATAAAATATACTTAAATTTTCAATTAGTAAAATAAATTTTCAACCAAAAAGGAAACGAATTTTTAACAAAATACTTAAATTTTCAAGAACAGAAATTACCTTTTACCAAAAAAACTTAATTTTCAATAAAACCAAAGTAAACTTTCAACGAAATAGTATAATTTTAAACTAAAATGCAACTTCTATAAAAAGGTTCAATTTTCAACAAAAAATGAAAGTTACATGTTTTGCCTAAAAATTTAAACTAAATAATAAAAAAATAATTTTTGAATAATAAGATGAATTTTGTACCAAAGTAAATGATTTTTGAACAAAGTAAATGAATTTTAAACCAAATATTTGAATTTTCCTATTAAGAAGACAAATTTTGAAAAAAAAAACACTTAGAAGGTAAATTTGCTGTTAAAACAGTTAATATTCAAAATTGTAATTAAATAAATAATAATATTTTTAATGTTAGCAATTTTTAGAAATGTATTATGTTTGGATTATTATTT
>JAAAKG020142032.1:0-11713 GCA_010014905.2 Druon quercuslanigerum
AGAACTATTCAAAAGGATGTCAGAACTCTAGAAAAAAATTCTAAAATTTCAATGTGGGGGGCCAACTTCACACGCATAGTTATACCACCAGAGTCGAACAATGACGGCCAAGTTGAAGTCCTTGATTGCATCACTCTGAATTAATAAATTCAGCTTTCGTTTTATCGGAAGAGCTATCGGGAAGGAATTCGTTTCATAAAATCCATTTTTGCACATTTCCCTTTTTATATTTTAATCCTCACTTTTAGTTATCGCGAGGAAACACTGACTGCATATTACAACTCAACGGTCCAATTGCAGGACGTTATCTATTTTCGTAATAAACCCCCGTGTATGCAAAATCTCGGATTTATCTTGATGCATTTAATTATAGGTTTTATCGGACTATGCAAATTCAAACCAGGTGCCAGGAGCGCCCACTTTGAAAATGTTTATTTAAACATTTTAAATTATATTTAATCGAAAGTATTATTTGATTAGTTATATTGGCTTCCAATTCGTCTCTCTTAAAAAATCATGTTAAAGTTGAAATCCGTTTAGTCGCAGTTATTCATAATTAGTTATATATATTTATACTATGTTTTGCAAAGATTATTTTGAATAAATTAAAAATTTTTTATTTGAAAAATATTTACTCTAAAGAAGAAGTAAATCACTATAATAATATCTGGCGGGTGGTGAAATTCTGGACAATTCGTTCTGCTCGTCAATCGGCAGCACACCGTTTTCCATTTTCAAATGGTTTATCTACCTGCCACATCCTGGAGGTTCTCCGTGAAATTTGTGTCTATTAACCTATATAAATTCTTCCACCTGGTGATTCAGCGATTTTTACAGTAATAGATTTTCCGCTCACCGTTTATAAATTTAATTTGTAGAGCCATACAAAGGAATAAAGCTTGTAAGCTGATCAATCACAGGAAGTAAAATGAAAGTACAAGGTAGATAAAGACGAGCAGATAATTGGGAAGCCGATTTATTATTTTGATCTCCTTTCACGATATACCTAGGAGCTTTATGAGTATTTCCTAAATTCTACTTTTCCTAATTATGTTAATTTTCATTTTTCCAAATCACTATTTGCCCTACTTTTGTTTATCAGAATAACCATTTGTCATCATTCCTATTTATTATAATTTCCATATCACCTAATTTCTATTTTCGACCTTTGTCATAATATTTATTTGTACGAACTACCAAATGTCCTAATTTTAATTTTTCCGAATTACTATTTGCCATAATTTTTTTTTCATTTGTACTAATATTTAACTTTTTGAATTATTATTATATATATTTTTTGTTTTTCCTAATTGTGATTTGACAGTACTTAGATTCTTTTGAATAGCCACCTACTCTAAAATTCATTTAAATGAATCGCTGTTTGTCATAATCCCCACTTTATCTAATCTTCATGCAATAGAAATTTCGTTTTTGCCTAAAGCACATCTGCCTAAGCATAATTGCTTGAAATTCAAAAAAATATTTGGTTAGAATTTGAAAATTTCTGTTACATGACGATTCGGTGCAGTAGAAATTATGAAAATGAGTTTTTTGTAAATAAAAGTTGTGCAAATTGGTCTTTTTTGATAATGAAAAGATGATAAAAAACGTATATTATACAAAATGTGAATTCGGGAAAATAAAAGCATTCCAATGGTAAGTCGGCAAAATAAAAATTATGACATTTGAAATTCTGAAAAATTATGCTCTACAGAAATTGATGGCAAAGTAAATTTCAGTGTGCCCAGACGCATACATAGAAGCCATAAAAACACACAAGAGCTAGCATGAAAACATGCATGGATGTAAAGGAAGCTAGAGAGGCCATGGCATGCTAGTGTATACTAGTGGGTCCGAGTGGGAAGCTTTACATGATGACTTTGTGAGGCTCTTCACTTGAGGTGATCGCTAGAGAGATTGATCAGCAACCTGGGTCGATGCAGTTTTGCGGAACTAACATGTTATTTAAATAATTACCAAGGGAATTCTAGATCAATCTAAAAACCTATAGCCCCTCCTCCACATTACTCCCTACCTTACCGAGTGAGTCACGCTTACTCCGAACGGGATATGGCTTAATGGTATAATGATAATCAAATTACGGTAAATTATTATTTGGTCAAATCAATTTTGATCAAATAAACATTAAACAACGAAATTATGAGGTTTATTTATTTTTTATTTGTTTAAAATAATTTGGCTCAACAAACGGACTGGGGGGCCCCACCCCCAAGTAGAACAACATGGTATTTCGCCCCCTCCCAAGAAACTGTATATTTTATGGAAGACCCGTTATTGCACAATAATTTTATATCCTTATTTTATGGCAATATTAGATATTACAATTTTCATTGAATTGAAATGGATAGGTCTCAATTACGACATAACCTAATTATCATAGTGCATGAATATATTTCACATTTTCTCCAGGACTGGCTTTTTCTGGCCTTCGGCCACTCACCTTTCGATGTCACCACTGTATAACGACGTATCGTGTTCTGCGGTTTGAATTACTTTGAAATTGCCATACATGTATATATATATATAGCTACCGTCAAGGCGAAGTATCGATTTATTCTTCGACCACAAAGAAACGTATATGTTGTACAAAATACATGCATATGATGCTTGGATATAAAGCACTTCTTTTCACGGTTCGCGTTTTTCGTAACTGCTGCATTTACTTCAGAATTCTTATTGCATGTCAATTGAATCCAATAAAATGAATCTATCGATTCGCATGTGTAACAGAATATCCTTTATGGCTCCTGTATAATATATCCTGCATGTTGGGGAGAAATTTATATGATAATATGGTTTTAATTTCAAGTATGTTAACCAATTACAGAACAGATAAATTCGATCTCATGAATTTACAGTTCCTATTGGAATAATATTGATCTAAAGTGCGTAAACATCTGGAGCTCCCTCATGAATTATATCAGTGAACAGCATGCAAATTAATGAATGCATGTAAATTCAGCATTTATTCTAAAGGCAATTATGCGATTCTAAATTAAAATTGGCAGTCTTTAGCGGATGTATGTAAATTAATTCTGAAATGTTGGAATCATACACATTTAGGATAAGATTTATTAGTATAAAAGTAAATCTATCCTTGCGAGGGTCAAAAGGAGAGAAATGATTAAGATAAGGCAAGAGAAATGATCAAAATGATTTATCAAATCATACTTGGAGTTGTATACATATGAAGAATTTTATTTGCAATTACGTAGGTTACATGGCACAGCATTAAAACTAGGAAATATACTACAGGGCATGGTTCATTCGTTATGGCGCTGCGAATGAAAACCCTTATTCCAACAATCTCTTTAGGATGGCGAGTCCTTGGCGCAGTACCTACGACAAGCATAACTGTTTTATGACATTCTGTAATATATAAGGCGGGTTGGACTGTGGCTCGAGCCTAACCTAACGCAAGCCAGGTCGGGGGTACTCGTAACCCTAAAAGGAGAACCGTTTTCTTCAAGTCTTGCATATACGAAAGTACATGTGTACTGCAATTCTTACATGGTGGCCGATGGTGGAAGTCGCTCAATACACTTATGCTTACAATCTTACACTTTTATGCGCCCTCTTGCTTTCTTGGGCTTTCTTGTCCACGTTTAATTCTTGGCGCGCTGCACATAATTCTCGTCACTGCTGGCGGACAATGCTGGTTCTGCGGTGGTTACTCAGCCGTTCGGCTTAATTTATGTCGCACGGTCTACGGTGGCGAGAGTTAAACGACATAAATACGCTGTAGTGAGCAAGACCAAAGGACCAGAGGTGAGGATGATATTAATCGTCCAGACAAAAAAGATGTAGCTACACATTGTTCACCGAACGAAAGTCCCCTTTGCCAAGAAGCCATTCGCGAGGATGCAACTTCAATGGAACCAAGAATAATGTACTGCCTTGTGATTATACATAAAAATCCTAATTATACAAGATACTTATAGTTCTTTAGCTTATAGAAATTTTATTGTAAAAATTTAATATTAGTATTGAGAATTCCCTCCAAGAGAGGTGAAAGCAAATGTTTATACTGGCCAATTCAGTTCCGTGTTCGAAATATGGTATATAGGTGTCAAGTCTCGCCACAGTAAGCATATTCAACTCTCGAAATAGTATATTGCGTAAATTGCGAACCAAAACTGATTTTTCGAAGAATGAATGCTAAGGACTTATATTAGGAATATATTCTATATATTCTTATATGCTAAGAATGCTAAGGGCTGTTGTTGTCCTTTGATACGTGTGGTCCTCTGACTTATAACATTTCATCTTCAGCGTGTGACCTCTGAATCGACTCACCTATCCAGAAAAAAGTTCCTAATAAATTAAAAAAGTTTTTTTGACCAGGTTCTTTTGATTCAAAATACAAATATTTTTATACTAAAAGAAAATTTATTTGTGATTGTAATAAATGACGTCACGTAGTTTCTTCCATTTAAAGAAATTATTTGTTTAAATAATTTGCTTGACTTAAAACAAAATTATTTGGATTCAACAAAGTTACTACGAACAATCAAAGAAATAATATCTTTAGAGTCGGTAATTTAAAATAAGCAAATTATTTCTTTGAATCAAAGAAAGATTTTCTTAATCCACATTACTAATGTGCCACGAGAGTGCGCAGAAGAAATCCGTTTGATTATTTTGCGTTACGACATCTTTCGGAACACGTCATGTCAAATTTTTGCGTAGACGCGGAGGTGGACGCCTCTTGGTAATAATTTAAATCGTTAAAATGTGTGATAAACAAGTGTGCGATATTCTACCATGTGAATATATACTTTTATACTGCACGACCTAACCTCGCGTCCGTGTAAATTTTTGTTACTTCTATGCAAAATTTCCTCCCATTTTTTTTATCTTAAATCTTCTTCAAGAATTGTAAATTAGGAAAGAATAAAATTCATTTACACACACAAAATACTAAAATAAACTTTTTTCCTCAGGTGAACAAATAGACCATGCAAGTTTCTTGAAACTCGAGTTGTCGAATCCGATTATTGAAAAAATATTCCCATGCTAAGAGAAACGAAGATTTTTGTCTGTTTGCTTGTATTTAATTATAAATATTATCGTTTTAAATTGAATGGAATTATTTGTTTCATGAGGAAGCCAATTTAAATATAATTCATGATTGGATTTAAGGAAAATATTTATTCATTTTAAACTAACCTCTTCTCTTTTTTCAACCAAAGCGTTTATTTGGTTTAAAGAAATGTAAAGATCAAATAAAAAATTATATTTCTTCAATTTAAAGCAATTTTTCAGTTGAAGCAATCAAATATTTCTTTAATTTAAAGCAATATTTGGTTTTGAGGAACGAAATATTTCTTTAATTTAAAGAAATTTTCTGTTTAAATCCACGAAATATTTCTTTAAATCGAATACAAAAATGAACAAAAAAATTTCCTTAAATCAAACCAATGTTTTTTTGACCGTATATCAATACTAGAATTTCTTTGATTTAAACACAACTATTTTCTGGGTGTATGACCACTGGACTCTGGGGACAACTATCTGTGATATTTGACCCCTGACCTCACATTCACCGTTGATGAGTATGTTTATTTCCTTTTGCCATTAATTGTCCTTGATCTTTGTTAAGGGTTGATATTGGACGTTCTTTATAGCGCCCTAAAAATTCCAGGTGAATCTTCCATTAACCATGTTAGTTCTTACTCAAGCCTGAATCGATATTTTTGTGTAGGTAACTTATTTATAGAACAATGGTTACCGTACTAAGGAAGGAGTACCCATATTTATGAAAGTTGTTCCCATTACTAAGAAAGTTGTTAGACTAACGATTTTCACCAGCTATTATTCTGAGTAGGCGTTTTTTTATAGTGTTATATTCAAATAAATAGGCGCACGAAATAACTATCGTGATATAACTGTACACATTTTTCATAACAATTGTACAGTTCATTAAATTCTGTCCGTTTGAGAGCACTTTTAATGAAGCATGAGATTCTTGTGAAGTGAACAGTGTTTAATTCATGAAATGATAATTTCTTTGCGGTAAATTGAAATTGATAAATGCACCCTCTTTTTTGCACCACATGCTTCTTCAGAAAATAATTTCTCAGTCCCGATCGCCCCGGGGTGTCCCTATATCCAATGCTGTCTAACCACATTTTCAATCCCGATAACTCATGGTGTCATTATCAGCATAATTATCAAATCGGTGAGTAACGGACTGAAAGGCGTTCGCTGATTTGGTAATGAACGTCAAGTACAGTGAGTCGATTAACGTCAAACGCTATCGAAAAGCAAAGGTAGAAATGATGGGAATTCAAGATCAAATTGCCTCGGGCGTCAGACTAGAAACGTTCAGGGGTGTGCAAACTCTGCAAAATTAATGCTATTCTGATCCTTTCAGGAATTTTCCATAAAAGTTTTAAATCATTTTTCTGATACATGTACTAGAATTTTAAATAATTCAGTTTCTATTATATTACCTGATATAGGTATTAGAGCTGTGCTTTTTGTTTAAAAATTTATAAAGTTGCTTGTATTTTGTGCAATGCTTCGCATTCACATTGCCTCGAATTAGCCCGCCCTGCCTGGAGCGTGATTCAAGAGCAACTCATGTATGCAAATTAGGCATGTCGTGTATAGTGTGGTGATGGGATGTGTATGGATTCTGTCTTAAGTGACATGTACGTACCTGTGATCTGAATGCAATATGAGTCATTACAAATTATTTATAGACTTCGAATTATAAACTCCTGCTTACTTCATGCCTAATAAAAATTACGTTAGTATTATGGTCTTTTCATTATTCAGAAAAAACTGGGGTTTGCATTCGAAAGGATTTTCTGTTCCAAAGGAGCTGCAACAAAAATGAATCCTACTTGCTATAAAGGAACCCAAAACGATAAATAAGCTCTTAATGATACCTTAGTTGGTGTTCTAAAGAATCTAAAGGATACCAATTCTAACTAACATATTTACAAAGAACCAATTTTTTGCTTTGCCCACTTCGACATTTTGTTTAAATAATCAAATAATTTTTACCTTAAATAAGGACACGTGTAATCGAACTCTGATGAGCATAACTTAGTGAAGATAATAAAATGGCAAAATATTACCGCAATTAAAATAGATATAATGTTATGTAGCAAATTTGTCAACATAAAGACATATTCATATGCACACAACTTTTCGTACCAAGTCATCGGCCGGTAACCGTAAATGGATCCGTAACTTAGCAGCCCTACAATGCAAGTGTTAGGTTTATGAATGCGCCTTTATGTTCTTTCTCAGAGTGCCGCAACTTTAGTGAACCCCAAGTTTTTTCTGTGTACATCCCGAATGTTCAGCTATTCAATCGATCTGATCTGTTCATGAAATGTTGTGCCCCCAAGTTAATAAAAATCCAGAGTTTAACCGCTCGAGAATACAAAGAATTTAAAAGCCTAAAAGACTTTAAAAACAAGTGCACATCTTAATTTTCATCAGTGCTTAACCCCTCGATAAAAACATTTGTTCAACTCTTCAACAATATTTTTGAAATATCTAAATCCTTTCCCTATCCCAGATTTATGGTTAATTTTTATACAATTTTTAGTGTTCTGTTACAATCACACGTGCGGTGATAGAGTCGAGAAAGGGGTTAAAGGTCGAGTTAAGGCTGGCGGACCCTTTCACACTAGAGCATCTTGCGGGCGGTAGCCCACTGGTCATACGATACACGTCTCTCTTGTAGTGATAGTCGACCAGGTCGAACCGGAAGTACCGTTTTATCGCCGAAACCCGATTCAAGAACAGTATAGTGCAATTCGAGATGGTTTCGTCGCCCATTTTCCTCTTCTACTTACTACCCTACTTTCACCTCTATCGAGTTCGAGATCAAAAGAACACGTGCTCAGTGCAAGGAAAATATCAGAAACTTTGCTGGTTTGCTTGTTAAAATGGCTGTTTTAAATTCTGCTATTATAGTTATAACCGGCTTAGTACGTACATATTGTTATTGAAATAATATATCAAAATGTATTCAAAGAATAAAAATCTGTACACTAAATCTTTAAACATTATAAAGACCCACTGATTTCTTAGAAACTGAATTGGATAAAGGTTCGGATATTTGAATTAAAAATATTAGAATTTCTTCACTTGCGGTTGAGATTGTGGTGTTTGCTTCGAAGCAGGCTTTCTTTGCTACACCCCTCTAGTTGTCATTTATGTATACAGTAGAGAGATTGACGCTCATTGATATCCACCTGCTGCACCTGGAAGGCAGACAGCTTTCCATTAGGTCCCTAACAATGACAGAGGAAATCGTCAATGAGAAGCCTCTACATGTCTCTTTCGCATTCTCTTTTTTTGACTCTTTAAGGAGAAAGAGAATGTCACTAGTGCTTTTATGAAAGACCTGTGGATTTCTCTACACCAGGAATGCTAAACATGATAATAAAGTTGCCTCTGAACTTGTATTTTCATTTTCCAATCTCTGATGAACTTATTATATAAAGACAATTAATTTTTTTTTAAACTCTGTGATTTGCGTGTGAAAGGTTATACTTTATTGCTTTTTATGTCACATGGCGATCGTTCATTTCATACATTCCTGACGGCGTTATGCTATAGAGAAAAGAAGAAGAACAAAAGATAGGAATGGTTGTAAATCTCCCAGTTTTTTTACTTTTGTTCTTTACTCTTGCGTCTCTGCAGGAGTGGATCATTCGTTTAATCGATATACGACTCTGTGTCCGAGAACTCTTAAAGTTAATTGAAAATATTCAGGTCGAAAGGCCTTTTTCTGTACAGGATTTTCGACTGAATTATTTAATATCCTGATTAAATTAATGATCAACTGCACTGGAAACCATTGGTGTGGAATTTGTTGCAACTTATTTTGAATAATGAAAAGTTTCCTTTTCTTTTGTATCTTAAAAATGTTGTAACTCAAAACCATATCGAGTTCAGTGTATCTTTGAGGGTCAAAATTTTACAGTGAGAGTTATTATAGTGATACTAGAACTTTTTTCGACGTAAGAAATGAATAATAGTCGACCCCTTGCAGCCGACTGTATAGCACCAGTTTAGTGATCCACTCGATCTGTACTCACGGATAGCGACTTTGTAAGTCTCCTCTATGTACTGGTTCAAGAGGTTTAGTTATACTCGGCCCTAGTTTAATAATCAATAATTTTCCTGTGCTGTTGAGTCTAGGCCCGAGGGCTGCACGTGTGCGGACCGTGCCGCGATCGTGCCGGGCGGCCCAGAGAATCATTTGTCCGCTCATGTACTCCTGTGCAGCTGATCGAACAGGCAACAGTTCCTCTGTAATGAAACCTCTCGAAACTTCATGCTTTTATTGGTTTCGTTTTATTTGACAAACGGCGAAGAGGTGTATTACTCTTACTTCGGGAATTTCAGTTTTTGCCCTTTTAACAAATGCTTTACATTTTATCAATCGCATTTAATTAAAAAGAAAAGCTAGGAATATTCAATAAAACTTATGAGCGACTTTTAGTTCCCGTTGGTCAATACGGATTATAGCAACTGAAACTAAATGTAGTTGATCGAATTTGTTCCGAATCAGGCAAGTTCTACACTTTAAGTCACAGAATCTTTCCGCGACGAGACAGATTGTTTTCTAGAGATAATTAGGCTACATGAATTTTTTCGTATTGAAAAAACAATTTTTTCCAAAAAGATACGCGTAATATAAGAACTAGTTAATTAGGAACGGAAAATAACAAAAACTATATATTATTCCCTCGAATATATTCTTCTTATTCCCCTCAGTTAAAAAATTGTTAATTCCTTATTGGTAATTCAAGTTTAAAAGAAACGAAACGCAAAATGATAAAAATGTATAAAAATTAGAATTTTGGGAAGATTGATGCTTCATAGCTCTCCAATTAAGAAGTAAGGAAAACTTGATTAGTTTGAATCATATCCTCTTATTGCGTTATATTTTCTTTTATTATTTATTTCGCTGTTAGGGACTAAGGCCTGATTTCTTAAGAAACAAGTATGAATAGACATTAGATATATAAAATATGTATTAAAGTTCAAGTATGTACACATTTTTGTATCTAATCTCTATAATGGATTTAGAGTAACATTAGTCAATTGAAATTGGGGCCCCTTTAACCGGAAATACTTCTCCGTGAGTAATTTTCCCTACAAAGAAGAAAGAACAGTGAACTGTAAAGTACAGAGCACGCAAAAGGTAATACATAGGTCGTCACGGATAATTTGCGTCGTCCTGACGTTTATTTTCCCTGGTTAACGTAATCGTCTTTTTGTTTCTAGCGTATTCTTCTTTTCCTCAACACAATTAATATCAACCTAACTACCCTGACTCAGTTTCAAGTTTCTGTTAAATCTCGCAATCAATACTGAATTGAGGTGTATGTGCGTCTGAATGCTTTTGTACTCATTGGAATTCCCTTGAACATTTTGGACGTCCCTTGAATGCTTTGGAATTCTTTTCCACGAAGTTTTATGCATTCTTTGAATTCTTGAATTCAGATATAAGTAGGTACATAAAACTGCAAGTGGTTTAATGCATTTTTTTATTTAACTTCTTTCGAGTTATTTGAAATTCTTATGAATTCATTAAAGTCTTTTGAATTCCTGGAATAATTTGTATTATTTTGAATTTTTTTGAATTTTTTTGAATTTTGAAATCCGCTGTGCATACAATTTACTAGCGTGAATCCCTCGCCCCAGATTCTAATGTATACTCATATAATATTTTCTTATTATAAAAACACTTGATTTATTCAAACTGGGAAAGTAGATTCTAAGTTGATCTCCATAAATTATTCACAAGCATGTTAATTATTTATGTTGTAGTTAAAATCCCGTTAATTGCGCGTTAATTGAATGTATCAAAGTTGCCGCTACGCTGCTTTTTTACAGTTTTCTGATCATCCAAGACTACGTATTCCCACTGCAGATTTCTTCATGGTAGGATTCTTGGTCTAGAGTATAGATTCTAGGCGTACGAGTTACAAGCTGGAATAAATTTTTGTCCTGCGGAAAGAAATCGTGCTGGCTAGTTTGCTTGCATGTCTCTTGAACCCCTTTTCGCTTACGTTTTTTATATGTTCTTTTAGCTTAGCTGATCTGCTACCGTCCCCTCCGGCTGTAAGCCTGAAACGTCGTTTCATTACCTTACCGGCATATTCGCCAAGCAAAGAAGAACGGTGGTTGAGAGCGAATTATATCGCTGTGACGATTAACGTCTTTCTTAAGCCGCGCCCAGTACAGAAAAGCGTTTATTGCCAACCGAGTGCGTTGTCCACATTTTTTATGCACCATTTCAAACCGTCAGCATTCCCCTCTGTATGCGAATTTCTCGACCGGCCGGGGAGTCGCTCTGCAGTAATAGTCTTGTTAAAAGTATTACAATTCTTTTGTTTACGTTCTACACTATCACAAATGTGTCGTCATTTTACGCAACGTGCGATTGATACATGCCGATACATCTTTCTTAAAATTCCGAAATTGATTTATAACTTGGGTGAATTCCGTCTAGGTTTTTACGAGAATGCTTTGATAATCAGACATAGACTTTGGAAAATTTGTATAAGAAAAATCTGTCCAATTAAATGATATAGGGTAGAGTGGTCTGATACCGACCGGTAGTCCCATCCCGACCCCCCCCCCCATGTTTCTCAATACACGCGCTGCCGCAGAATTCATCGGTGGTGGCTTTTGAAAGAATTTATATTAC
>JAAAKG020142033.1:0-11713 GCA_010014905.2 Druon quercuslanigerum
TGGGGTATATAGGCCGGGGTGGCTTTCCCCACTCCTAGTCCTAGGCCCACAGGGCCGTGTAGTAGTGGGGTGCTTGTTACTTTGTTACAGGTCGTTTTGTAGAAGTGTTCGCCCGTCGCATAAATCCATACAATCTGCAAATTTGATCTATTGACGTGTAAACTTTCTCCAAATGCCATCCCTGATTTTATTGCACGGCTTGTTGGTCACTACGGTCAGTTGTTAGAGATTTCGCAGTTGGCTTCAGTAATTCGTAAACACTATAAGTAGACAGTTCGAGACATAATCAAAGAAGTGCACGGCTCTCAATTAATGGCGAAAACGACCAAAAATACGGCAATTAATTTTGTAGCCAACACAGCTGAACATTCATACAGTCGAAAGTTACCTTAAAAAAAAGAGGTTCTACAAGTGTTTTTTCACCATAAAAAGCATTTAAAACAAAGTCAACGTGGCAGTTCTACGCATACTGCTGAAAAGTGTATAGCATTTTGTAATGAAGCTGGCATTACAGTTGAAAATAAAGAGATATTATAAAGAGAATAGAGAGTTGGATAAAATTGAACAAGAATTCTGGGTCAAAGACCTACGTGCTCAACGCCAGAAAGGTCGTCGTAGGTTCTTAGCTTTTCCAATTGACACACAAACTCTCGAAAATGAAGATGTCGAAGAAAGCAGAGGGACTTGAAAGAAAATCTTGCAAAAATTAGGGAATTTCTATGACTTTCAATAACTCTTGAGCAAAATAAACCTGCGATTTTTTATTTTAATTTGAAACTGTTTTATTCCGTTTATAAAAGATTCTAGGGAAAAATTTAACTGTTTATCATTTTCGGTTGAAAAGTAAACTATTTTCTAGAAAATTTAGTGCATTAAAATTCATTTTGCGGTGTTTAAAAGTTAACAAAAATCTTTTTTAGCTAAAAATTTAACTTTTTCTATCTCTATTTTTCATTTGAAAATTCATCTGTTTTTGTAGACATTTTTACAAAAAAAATTAAAATGTCCCACAGTTTTGTTGGAAATTCAACTATTTTGTAGAAAATTAACTAGTTTGAAATTCGATTTGCGTTGCTGAAAAGTCAACTAAAATCTTTTTTAGGTAAAAATTTAACTTTTTTTTAGATAATTTCTATTTGTCATTTGACAATTCATCTGTTTTAGCAGAAATTTTTACAAACAAAAAATTAAAATATCCTACAATTTTGTTGGAAATTCAACTATTTTGTAGAAAATTAACTAGTTTAAAATTCGATTTATCTTTCTTAGGTAAAAATTTAACTTTTTTTTATCATTTCTATTTTTCATTTGAGAATTGATCTGTTTTTGTACATTTTTACAAACAAAAAATTAAAATATCTCACAGTTTTGTTGAAAAGTCAACAATTTTGTAGAAAATTAACTAGTTTAAAATTCGATTTGTGTTGCTAAAAAGTCAATTAAAATCTTTTTTAGGTAAAAATGTAACTTTTTATCGATAATTTCTATTTGTCATTTGAAAATTCGTCTGTTTCAGTAGACATTTTTACAAAAAAGAAATTAAAATATCCCACAGTTTTGTTAAAAATTCAACAATTTTGTAGATAATTAACTAGTTTAAAATTCGATTTTTGTTGCTGAAAAGTCAATTAAAATCTTTTTTAAGTAAAAATGTAACTTTTTTCGACAATTTCTATTTGTCATATGAAAATTTATGTCGTTTAGTCGACATTTTTACAAACAAGAAATTAAAATATCCCACAGTTTTGTTGGAAATTCAACCATTTTGTAGAAAATTAACTAGTTTAAAATTTGATTTGTATTGCTGAAAAGTCAACTAAAATCTTTTTCAGGTAAAAATTTATCTGTTTTAATAAAAATTTCGTCTGTCTTGAAAAGAAATGTGACTATTTGTTTGAAAATGCAACAATTTTTGTTAAAAAAGTCCCCTTTTTCGGTTGAAAAGTCAACAATTTTGTAGAAAATTAACTAGTTTAAAATTCGATTTGTGTTGCTAAAAAGTCAATTAAAATCTTTTTTAGGTAAAAATGTAACTTTTTATCGATAATTTCTATTTGTCATTTGAAAATTCGTCTGTTTCAGTAGACATTTTTACAAAAAAGAAATTAAAATATCCCACAGTTTTGTTAAAAATTCAACAATTTTGTAGATAATTAACTAGTTTAAAATTCGATTTTTGTTGCTGAAAAGTCAACTAAAATCTTTTCTAGGTGAAAATGCATCTGTTTTAATAAAAATTTCATCTGTCTTGGATAGCAATCTGACTGTTTGAAAATGCAAAAATTTTGGTTAAAAAAGTCCCCCTTTACGTTTGAAAAGTCCACTATTTTCTAGAAAATTTACAAGTTAGAAATTCGATTTGTGTAGCTGAAAAGTCAAATAAAATCTTTTTTAAGTAAAAATGTAACTTTTTTCGACAATTTCTATTTGTCATATAAAAATTCATCTGTTTTAGTCGACATTTTTACAAAAAAAACATTTTATTTTTATTGAAACTTTTCTTACTTAGCCGCCTAACACAATTTTTTTAATTAAAATTTTTAACGGTTGAAAGAATTAGTTAAACTCTCGTTAAACAAAAACGATATTTCATAATAGTTTCTGACTTAAAAATATTGTTTTAATTACAGAAAGCACATCCAAGGGATGTGCTTTCTGTACTTGAACTCTTGGAGTTGATAATTATATTCCTTGGAGAGAAAGCTGCTGGAAATGTTCAGTTCAAAGTTCCTGGTGCCGTTCACCATGCTAGATGGATGGGAAAAGCAGTATACATTATCAAAATCTTTTTATTTGCAGCGAGTTTACTCTTACTAACAGTGAAGTAAATGGACTTCGAGTTTTTTGTATTTTCGTTGAGCTTTTGTACCAAAAATCTTGGTTTACAGCACACAAGCCAGAAGCAGCTCCAAACAACGATCTGACGTTTCTACAAAAGCTCATCGATTGTCCTGCTTTAGATGAAAAAGTTTGCAATGTTGCATTAAAAAATTTGGCAGGCCATCTGTGGTATTTATACGAAGAATTGGTAGGCTTAGCGTTTTTCGATAAAAATGTCTTGCTAGAATGTAAGCGGAAAATGGTAGTAGCCATTAAGGAGCGTGAGGGAACGGAACTTTCATCGAAACCTTTACAACTGTGTTTGAATAATCGACAAAATATCAAGGATTTAACCCTAGATCAATTTGTGATTGTGCGAAGGGCGAGGTTATTCCAGAAACTGTGTGTTTCTGCCGACTTCTTAAGTTTCGATCCCGAAACATGGGAAGCTAGGGAAGATTACCAAGTTGCTTCTTGTGAAATACGCGGGTTGCCAGTCACAAATGATAATGCGGAACGTGGAGTAGTTTTGATATCGGAATATAATCGACGTTTTACTCAGAATGAAGAACAACTGCAGTATCTATTGAGAAATGTTAATTCTCATCAAAGTTATGTACCAGAGTGTGACAAGAAGTCACTCAAAAAATCCGTCGAAGATTATTTGTTTCGGCCGTAAAGGCATTAGTTATAAGCTATTACAGACTACGATAATAAAATATAGTTATCTGTACCTGGTTTGACTTGCGGGGAATGTCTTTAATGAAAGGCCTACCTTTCTTCTATTCCGTGCCGCACGTTCACGCTAATGACGAACGGACTTCCCATAGGCCGCCAAAGTGCGGCGAGCTCGCTGGAGAAAAATGCCAATTGATACCTTTGAATGTGAGGTTCCGCGCAATTTTATTATTATTGTCAACTGATCTAATAAATGCTTGAATTTTTAGAAGTTCGTTTTTTGCTCCAACAAAACAGGTAGCGTTATCGGAGTAAATATTTTTAGGTTTACCACGCCTCCTAGTAAAACGTTTAATTGCTTGTAAACAACATTCAGTTGAAAGATCAGCTACGAGCTCAAAATGAACCGCCTTAGTTACAAAACAGACAAACACGGCTACATACGCCTTGATACTCTTAGTATTTCTGAACTTTTTCTCTTTAATTAGAAAGGGACCGCAATAATCGATGCCGATATTTTCAAAGGCTCTAGCTTGTTGTACGCGACTTTTAGTTGAATTGCCCATCGGATAATTCGGTGTTTTGGGATTTAATTTACAACGTCTGACGCACTTTGCAATAACTAACCAATATTTATGCCGAACAGCAGTCAAGGTTAATTGCGTTCATGCATGCCAATATTTTATATGCTCATTTTGAATCATTAATTTTGTGAAATGACTATTTTTGTGCAATAAACTAGCACATTTTCTAGCGTATATAAGTGGCGCATTGCCGAGTCTACCTCCTACGTGTATGATTCCATATTCGTCTAAAAAGGGACATAAATTTACGAGTTCGCTTTTTGAATTTATCTCTATGCCTTTTCGAAGATGTTTTAATTCTCGCGGGTAGAGACTCTTTTGAACAACTTTAGTGAGTTGTGTGTAAGCATCATTTAGCTCCTGTGTTGTAAAATTTCCAGTTAATTTTGACGTTGATTTTGTATTGATTACTGCCCGATGGCAAAATGCCATAAACCAAATTAAAGAATTGATTGATGAAAACGCTCAAGTGTTTCATTTTTAATCTTTTTGTCTTGTTGTACAGTCGCGACAACAACAGCGATTTGAACTCTTCGCTCTGGAATTTCGAGTTTAGATAATTGCAATGTTTTCCAATTTTGTTCGTTTTTTAAAAGCCACGAAGGGCCGAAAAGCTGAATTTTGTTATTAATAAACTCTGAAAGAGTCTGACCGCGAGAGATATAATCTGCGGGATTTTCTTCCGTCGCAATGTGCTGCTATATACAATTTTCAGTAAGTGTTTGTACCTCAGTTACGCGATTAGCAACAAATGTTTTAAGTAAATGAGTTGAAGTTTTTAACCAATGCAGAGTGATAGTTGAATCTGGTCACAAATAAATCTGGTCATATTTTAATTTTAATGCATCATTTACTTCTTGCATTAATTGAGCGAGCAATCAGCCTGCACATGATTCCAATCTCGGAGTTGTCGTGGTTTTTATTGATGCGATGCGAGATTTAACACAAAATAGTTCTACACAGCAATGATTGTCTTTATCTACCGATCCTAAATAAACTGCTGCACCGTAAGCTCTTTGGCTTGCATCAGCAAAGCCATGTAGTTGCCAGTTTACTGTACCTGACAAAATTATTTTTTGTGAAACTTTGAACTTTTCAATTGCACTCAATTCACTTTTGAAATTGAGCCACATGTAACTTAACGCTTGGTGAATTGTTTCATCCCAGTCCGTTTTAATTTTCCATAAATCTTGCATGGTTAACTTTGCAACTACAATGACTGGACCTAAAAGCCCTAAAGTATCGGATAATTCAGCTATTTGAGATAAAATGCCGCGTTAAGTAGTACTATTTTTGATTAATGATGGACCGATCAAATAGCTTATGAAATCGGTTTTTGCGTTATAATGAATGCCTAGTAATTTTTTGAATTGATTATTAAGTAATGATTCATCACTCGAATTTGATTGACTTGAAAAGCTTGGCTCATTTAAAGTCCATTTGTGAAATTTAAAACCTCCAGTTTCCAGCAACTTTTCAAATTGTTTTTTAAGTTCTACGTCTGCTTCAAGTGAGCTTGCGCCTGTCAGTAAATCATTTACATAAAAATCATTTTTTAAACTTTTGTAGAAATTTTATTATCGAGGGTCAATATAATTCCCCCAGCGATTATCATTTTTTAAACATTGCGCAGCTTGCGGGTACCTGCCCCCTTCATCAATTTCCAATTGATGAAGTGTCCTAGCAGCTAAATATGGAGCACACGCAGTGCCTTGAGTTACTGTAGTTAGCACAAAAACACGCATTTGTTCTGAACTATCATTGCGCCATTGGATTTTTTGATATTTAACATCATCTTCGTGAACTTGAATACATCGAAACATGTTTTTCAAATCGCCTGCAAACACAATATCGTGTGTGCGAAATCGCAAGACTAAAGTCATCAATTTATCTTGCAGAGTTGGCCCGACTAATAAAGTATCATTGAGAGATATGCCCGAATTTGCCGACCCGTCGAATACAAGCCGTTTTAATCGTGTTGCTTCATTATCGCGTTTAGTAACGTCAAGATGTGGTATGTAATATCCTTGAGCGCGCGTATTTGTATTAGTAATCTCGCGTAAGTGACCGAGATCTCGATATCTGCATAATTCGCCCGTGTATGCTTCTTTTAATGAAGGGTTTTTCGATAACTTACGTTCTGGCGAGTAAGCACGATTAAGCGCATTATAGTAATTATTTCCTAATTTATCTTTTTGATCATTTAATGGCAGACGAACTACATAAACTCCGTCAGATCGTCGTGTTGTTGTTTCCGAATAAAACTTTTCGCATTTTTGCTCGTCAACAGATAAGAGTTTTTTCTGAGGGATACTGTCAATTTCCCAAAAACGAGTTATTTTTGAATCGAGTGTTACTAAATGACACGTTCTTTGAGACGCAGATTGTTTCACCGCTACTTCACCTGCAATTATCCAACCTAACAGAGTTTTCTGTGAAGTAACGATAGGTTGCTTTTTCATAACAGTTTGACCGGTACTCAAAAGCTTATAATACAAATCTGCGCCAATCAAAATGTCAATTTCTGCAGGTTTATTAAATTCTCGATCTGCTAGCTTGATACCATGAGGAAGACTAAGAGAGCATTTTTCCACAAAACGCGATGGCAATAGACCAGTAATAGTCGGAAGTGCAACTAATTCTAATTCATGCTCGCATGCATTAATACGTGATTGAATCTTAGCTTGTAGTTTCGATGCTAATTTTCCCGATATGACATTCGATTGAGAGCCTCCATCGAGTAATAGTCTGCATGTATGTGGCTTATTGTATATGTCAACATTTTTAACTGCGGCAGTTCCTAGTAAAACCTCCGCATCGTGCATAACCGCGCGACCGATTTTCGTTTTCTTTTCAAGCTCTTGCACTTGAACAGTTTGAACGGGCTGTGACTGATTCTCATCATCAAAATAATGTATTATAGTACTGTGCTTTTTATTGCAATTTGGAATTCTACAACCTGAAAGTTTACATTTAAAAGTGCGATGATTGTCACGCAGGCAGTTCAAACACAACCTTTTATCGTACGCGTCTTTCGATCTCTCACGCGGTTGAGTAATTTTCAATAAATCGGGACACGCATAAGCTTTGTGATCTTGTTGGCTACAGAAAGTGCACGATCCTTTATTTTTAAAGCTGACTAACGTTTGAGGAGCATTGGGCGAACCTTTTTTACCTGTATTATTAAGAGCTTGTAACGGATCGTCATCGCAATCTCCTCTTTCTTTTTTCTTTAAAAATACTACAAGTTCAGTAAATTTAGACTTCGCGTTATCTTCCAAAGTCTCTTCCCAAGCTTTACGTGTGTATTTATCGAGTTTACCGCTGACTAAATATACTATAATCGAGTCCCTTTATCTACAGGCTCCTTGAGAGCTTTTAAATCATTGACATGCATTTGCGCCTTTTCTTTGAGTGCATGAATTTTTATACCTGAGCTTTTTTGCATTGCAGGCAATTGAAACAAGTGTCTCAAATTTGATTGGATAATTCTTTGCGGTTTGTCACATCGTTGCGTAATTAAATCCCAGGCTACCTTATAATTTTCTTCCGACGCATCGAGATCTTCAGTGATATCTTTCAATTCTCCGCCAAGGGCTTGCTTCAGTCTGTAAGATTTTTCCGTCGTCGACATAGAGTCGTTTTTGTCAACCAAGTTAGTAAATGAGTCGCGAAAACTGTGCCACTCACGCGGATTGCCATCGCAAGGCCGAACTTCTAATTTTTCTAGCCCGCGATTCACGTGATAGTTGATAATTTGAGGGGTGCTAAGATCGGATCTAGAGGCGCTATTAGTTGACTGAGCAGCGAAAGCATTTGAGGTAGAAGCAGGTGGTGGCGTTGACAAAGCACCGATTGCTTGTAGTGGTTTTTTTTATCAAGTTACAACATTTATAATAATTATCCTCAAACTCTTCTCTTTCGTTTTGTTGGAGCTCAATCTGTTCATTATATCATCCTTGTCAACAGTTGTTAAACGACTCTCGCAATCAAAGGCTTCAGCTTCAGGATTTTTAGAAAAATAATTTATGAAACGAGTGACACTTGCTTTAATACTACCGCGCGTGTGATTGAGCGTTTTTAAATCCATAATTAATTTGTATTTACGATTGAAGCAGAATCCGAAAAAAGGAATAACGTTTAGGAATAACTAGAAAGGAGGAGATTTTCTAGCTTACTTGCTTTGTAATTCGACCTTCATGACGTTCCTCTGCTAATGAGTGATTGATGACCGGCCAGTGGCTACTTCTAAATTTCCACGAGGCTGCTACGTTTGACCGACGGCCTCTCTCCTGCTGCGGAATGTCCGTTCGGTTGTAGTTTGACGGTGGCACTGTATCACCGGCTGCTTATTTCGTCCGGAGGATTGTTTCGTGCCGTTGTATCGATGATTTGTAATGTCTACCAACTATTTATCTGCAGTTGTAGATAGATGATGCGTTAAATAGCGACACTTGAGGTTGCTTGATTGTTGACTAATATGCCTAAGTCTCACAAACTAATTTTCAACAGTCAATCACTTCACTTGAAATTTAAGGACCATGTTTTGACTTGCGGAAAATGTCTTTAATGAAAGGGCTACCTTTCTTCTATTCCGCGCCGTACGTTAACATTAATGACGACCGGACAAGGTAAAGAATAAGTTAATTGAGCACATTTAAACTTAACTCTGTTTAATGAAGTAAAAGGAAGGTGAATTAAGTGAACAGAAGTGATTGGAAAAATATAAGTGTCGCGGTATCCGATTGTATAGAATAGGCGAGAGAGCGAGGCTGTTGCTTTCTCGGCGCTTTTCGAGAATCTGAATTTGTCTGTCGCAGCAGACCAGCAGAGTACTTCGCTGGGGTTTACAAATTTTGGGAGATCGCCCTTCATTGGTTTAAGTGAATAGTGAGGGCAGTTACAAAGTAAATATGCCTGAGTGAATAGGGTAGTAGCCAGTAGAGTGAATCTGGTCCTTGAGAAGAGCTGGAAGACCTTTTATTTACAATTGTCATAAATCAACTTATTGTTTGGCTTACGATCCTCGTAGTTAAGCGATTACATTTATTATTATTTATTGAGGTAGAAAGACGGTTGTCTAAACCAGAACGTGGCCGATTGAATGGGAACGGGAAAATATCATTTATATAACTAGAATTCGTTTCCAGGACGAAACAGTACCAATATGTTTCCGTCGATTGTATAGATCCTCGAGAACAAATATGTACAATAGTTATTAATTATTATTATTAACCTATACTTAATAATTCTATTAAAATTTACTGAGTTGATTGATCTTATAAAAAAACACAGTTTCAAATCATTAGGACTTATTTATATGTGCTTTATATTACATTCGCTACTTATCCTATCTAAAGATACACTGTAACGATATATGTCTATTGTCTAGAAAATATCGCAATTTAGTTACAGAAAATTTTCAAATAAGTAATTCAATTTAAGGATGAAAATTATTTCATAATCTTGATGAGCAGTGAAACATAGAAGAAAGAAAACATTTTAGTTTTGAATATTTCTAAAAATTAGAAAATTATTCTGCTCTTGATATTTGGCTTCCAAAATATAATTTGTGAACTTGTTTACACTTTCAAAGAGATTTGTAAAATGAAATTTAGGAGCGAAAACATGGAATATCTTAATGATTAGTTAGGCTTTGATTTTTCAGCAATTTAAAAAAAAATTTCCATGATTTTGAAGAAAGTTATGAAAACTTTGAATGATTTCGAAAGACTTTTAAAGGTTTTAGAAAATTACGTTTTTTTAAGCTAAAAACAACTATTCAAATTAAATTCTTCAACTTTTTCAAGAGTTTGAAAGATTTTTCAATAATGAAATTGGTTTATTATGATTGCATGGAAAATTTAATATGACTTTTTATTTTTTAGTTATTTTAAGTTAAAAACATTTTAGAAATAATTCGAATAAGTGTAAGATATTTTTAGAAGTTTCAAAAAGATCGTTTCGGGAGTCGAGCGAATTTTGAGCAAGCGAAAACTGTCAGCGAGAAAGTTGTTCAGAAGGGTTCAAGGAAGTTTTCTAAAAAGTTTCAGATCAATTGGAGTAGTAGTTAACAAACTGTTGATGTTTTAATTTGCCGGCAGATAGATTTTCTCCTGCGTAAACGCTGGCCAGTAAGCCGCTACCCCAGTGTTTTTGTTATAATTTCTAAACATATCTGACAAAATCGCATTGTTTTATTTTTTCGATTTTGTAAGAAACTCTTTCAAAAAAAGTTGGACCAAAAATAGAACATTTATCAAATAATTATTTTTTTCTATGATTCACATTTCCCCTGCACAATAATAATTCATCTATTTATTAATGTCATCATTAACATTACTGCTAAGCAAGAATTAATTGACTGATTTTTTATTACATACCGCATTGCTGTTACATTTAAGAACATTTCTTTCCAACAAACTTTCATGCTTCGTTCGTTTTCTACCATTCGTTGGTTTCAAATTATTTTCTATTTCTAAATTGTAAAACTTCACTATAACGAATTTTGTTTTACTACTAATTATGATCTGCTCTGCTTGTTCGAAGAGGCTGAACTAAACTGATGCATTTAGTTTTGGTAAAGAAACAATCAAAAAGCATATATAAGTATATTTTCAAATAGAGGTCAGACGAAGGACACGCCGAATGCAAGGAAAATTAAATATAGAGAGATTCTTTATTTTTAAGACTTTTATGAAGTTCATGCTCCTAGAACTAGCAACACTAAAATATGTTTTGCATAGAAGATTTATTTGTTATAAACCATGATTTTCCATATTCCTCGTATTTTGATTATGGGTAAGGTTAAATGTGCAAAAATATTTTGACGAATAGAGTTTAAACTCATAACAGACATATTGTCACAAACAAAATAAATATATGTAATTAAAAATCACTTTTAATATTTTTTTCAGAGCCTTGGAACTTTGAAACTTGTCGAGTCAAAAAACAGATCTCTGAAAAACATACGTTTTCTATTATTATTAGAATCAAAACAATATTATCGTATTGTAATTTAAATAAAATTATTTTTATTGAAAAAAATAAAAGTTCAAAAAAAGGTATTTTAAAGATATATTCTTATAAATATTTGAAAAAATGGATAAATTTTAATAAAAATAGTTTACCTTTTCAGGAAATAGATTTGATACAACTCTGCTATTTTTAATTTTTAAATTAAACTTTTCTATAGTTAAAACCCTTATAACATTTTTTTTAAGTTTGTAAAAAAATACTTTATTTGACGATTATTTAATTATTTTCAAAATTAAAGACAGTAGAGTTATTTATGTTTCTCTGCAAAATTAACTCATTATTTATTAAAATTTAACCATTTTTGAATAATTGGTCAGAACCGACTGTATTAAAAAATGCATTTATAAAAACTATTATTAAAATAATTATTTTTCGTTCGTTTTAACCCTCTTTCATGAAAAATAATTTTTTCTTGAATAAGCAATGACAACTATTTACACAATGTCTTATATCTATCTAGTTGCTTAACATATATCGAGCGAGCGGTCGAAAGCGAGAGTGCATGTGCAAGCGAGGGAGAGAGAGAGAATGAGATCGCAAACGCAACTTAGTCTACTTACGCTGTTACATATCCATTACTTACAATCTTTATG
>JAAAKG020142034.1:0-11713 GCA_010014905.2 Druon quercuslanigerum
CTTTCGGAGATTTCCGGTTGCCTGTTTCGGCTCCCGCGTAGAAGCGGCCATTAACTTCCGATCGCAGTCGGAAAGAGGCGAAGTGAAAATCCCCGGGGGAAACCCCACGAAGACGATGCTCGGTATCTAAGGGCTTAAGGCCCAAGGTTGCCTGGTTATTCAAAGAGTACCATAAAATTTCAAAAAAAATATAAACACCTAAGTTTAACTAGATGGATTAAAGTGGTAAAAGTTTCCAAAATCATCTTAAATCTATGTCGGTCCTGTTATAAATAAAATAAAGAATGACATTGTAATGGTTAACACTTTTGTTGGTAATAAAATCCTTCTAGAAACGTGCTTTTTTAAAATATCATATGAAGAGTAAAAGTTTTCACTTTCGTATAAAATTGTTGGAAATATAAAAATTGTGCAGGACTGAACAAGGAATAAAAAAAAAGTTTAATGGTCAATACAAAAGAAAAATCTGCGTGCGTGATCAACAACAGTATCACGCACGCATTTATCGAAGCGCAGTCGGTCGAGATCGGGAACTTTCAGGTCTAGCTAGTAAAACGCATCGGTCCCGCTTCGTCCGGACTCCTGTAATACCAGCGTTGGACCGGACGCGATCTTGCTGTTGGGCTGCTCTAGCCCCGCATCCGCAGAAGCAATGTTGTCACTAGCACGTCGGGCGTTCGCTAGCCGAATCAAGCTGGTCCAAAGAAAATTGAACTGCCGCAGTTCCATTTTCGGACCGATACAGGTCAAGTCCACGCGGACGACATTGATTCCAGGGTACTTGGTACATATAGTCATCAAAATACTCGCCACAAAGATGAATTTTTAAACAAAAAGATGAATTTTCAACACGGAAGATTAATTTTCATTCGGGTGAGAATAATTGTCAACAAAACAAATAAAATTTCACCAAAATCGTTGCTTTTTTAACAAAAAAGATCAATTTTCTATCGAAAGACACAAAATTTTAACAAAACAAATGAATATTCAACCAAAAAATTAAATTTTCAACAGCAAAATGAATTTTTAACTAAGAAGAGTAATTTCCTTCCGAAAAGAAGCATATAATCATCAAAATTCCTTCCACATATATGAATTTTGAAACAAAAAGATGAATCTTCAATACGGAAGATTAATTTTTTGTCGGACGAGAAGAATTGTTAACAAAATACATAAGTTTTTTAACAAAATAGTTGCTTTTTTAACCAAAAAGATCAATTTTATATCGAAATAGACGAATTTCCAATGAAATACATGTATTTTCAACCATATAGTTAGATTTTCAACGATATTAATTTTTACCCAAGAAGAATAATTTGCTTCCAAAAAAAGAAAATATAGCCATAAAAATACTCGTCACATAGATGAATTTTGATCAGAGAAGATTAGTTTCTATCGAAATAGGCGAATTTTCAATAAAGTGCGTCTGTTTTCAACTTAATAGTTGAACCTTGTTCTAAAAAAGGGAAATTTTTAATGAAATGTATGGAGGATTTCAATTTTCAGTGAAAAAAAAATTAATTTTAAACCAAAAAGAAAACTAACATTCAACGTTCGTTTTTGGCTTTCAACTATTTGGCACAATAAAAAAAATTATAGAATTTAAAAATTTTACATTTCGTAAAAAATCAATGAAAGTCTCACCTGCATTGGAGCACCATTCCTTACGTCGTGGATCCCTTTTTCGGGAAAAAAGAGCATTACTCCGCCTCCTTTGACACTTGAGCACCCCTTGTATGCACAAAGTTTCACTGTTTTCATTGCACCGGGCATTGTTTTTCTTTCACTTTATCTCGCGAACCTTATTTCCCGAATTTTCTTTCACGAAACTTATTTCCTGAACTTTACTTCAGGAAACTTATTTTGCGAAACTGAATTCACGAACCTTATTTCGCGAATGCGGGAAGGTTGATGCGGGTATACAGGTCCTCGTAAGAACGTGCAATCGTTTATAAATACCCTAATCTCTTTAGAACTTCATAAAATGAAATACTCGAGTACAAGTGATAATTATTGGAAACAATCAGCAAGAGAACTTTAATAAAAGTGTGAAAATTATCTTTACTGAGCATAATTTAAAGTGCTTTTTCCCCCTTCTTCAGTTCTTTGGTTCAGGAAATATTTGAAGGTAAAATAATAGCGGGTAGAAATATTATGTCACAATATTTTTAAATACAACAGCCATTTCAAACAGCATTGTCTCAATATTTCTGAAAATAATGTGGTCTTCAGCTCTGTATACTACATCAGATAGTTATTATACAATGCCTTGGAGGAAGGAGTCCTTCTAAACTTCACATCATCATTAGAGTTGTGGGCGTGAAAATTTTGAATGGGAATTTTAATTTTCTTTAAGTAAAAATTTTAGAAATATTGAATCAGTTGTTTGTGAGAATTCTCATCATAACAAATTGTAAGTTGGAACTTCAGTTTTCGTTACAAAAAAGTCTTGACTTTTTAAAGTAGAAGACGTGTAACCTAAAAGTAAACTATTTCAATAGAAAATATTTTTGAATATATATGAAATATAATATAATTAAAACGAAGTATCTGGGCCATCGAAATTATCTGAGTTAACACTTTTTATTCAAATCATGTTTGCTTATTACTAATTCTAGTCATTTTCTAAAACAGTGATAACATTGATCATCTTCAAAATAAGTGCAAAGAAATTCAATTATATCGAATATCTTGGGCGAAAGGAATAATACTATAGGCAGTGTCTGCGTATAACGCAAAAATTAACTATTTGTACCGTAATTTCGGTATAAAAAGTCCCCTTTTCCAGTCCCTCTATTCTTAACCAAAAAATTGTTTATATACCTGTATTCGATGTTATCAGGCATTGTTATCACAGCGCAGACATTCAAACTTGAAAAATTCCAGACCATTTTTCGAGTTTTCAGGTGAAAAATTAGATTTTCCCCATATACCTTTTTAACATTTATGATAACTATTATTCAATACTAGTTGCTTTGTTATATAAAGTTTCAAGAGAAATAAACATTTCAGAACTTCACGGTAAAATTTATTCTGTAAGTTAATGTAAAAGTGATTTCAGATAATATTTAAGACAATAATTTACAGCATATACTTCACCGTGAAGGTCGAAAATGTTTAATTCCCAAATTAATCTGGAAACAGGGTTTCCAGCTTATTTTCAATATCAAAAAATCTGCTTGCTGGGCTGGCATATTCTCATTGCGCGCTTCGCTTGCAAGTTTGCGCGAAGGCCACGCGTCTGTCGGATCTCGCGGTTCGTATTTGATAATGGGTTACCCCGCGCTTCGCGCTCAGATGTTTCTTCTTTACACTGATAATGGTCCAAAAAATGTTTTTCGTTTTTTTGTGACTACCGGCCGGAAATTTTTTCGAATCCACACAAAAATTGCTGCAAGAAAATTTGCTGAACAATTTATTATTTTTTATAATGATCTTCTCTTAGATAAGTGCCAAAAAATTAGCGGTTTTTCTTCAAATGTTAAAATTTGCTTCTTAATTAATATGGGAATGTTTGAAAACATATTTTAACTTCGCTTATTGAAATAGATTAAATAGATATTTGAAATGATAGAATTTCCAACTTATATAAATAATCTTTAACTGGAATACTTAAATTTTCAAGAACAAAATTAATTTATGATGAAAAAAAGATTTACAAGAATATATGTAGTTAAATTTTTAATCAAATGAATCAATTATTTTACCGATAGTTGAATTTCTAATCAAAGACGGAATTTTCAAACAAAAAGTGACTTTTTAACAAAATTCTTGTATATCCTACAAACAAAATTAATTTTCCACAAATAATTTCAATTTTAAACTAAACTCGCAAATATTCAACAAGAAAGATTAATTTTCTACTCAAAAAGATGAATTTTTAATAAAATACATGAATTTCAACTAAAAAAGAAATGATTTACAACGTTAATTAACTTAAATTACTTTCAATTATCTAGATTTTAAAGTAAATTACTCCTGATTACCACGGATAACTCCGAGCTATCTGGGTTCAAGTGGATTATAAGTCGAGTAGTCTGACTTTCAAGTGGGTTACTCCATATACATGTGCTTTAGACGCATTACTGTGGATTACTAGTTTGGATACTCGAGCGATCTAGCTAGCGGATTGCAAGAGTGGTTTCCTCCTCGGTCTTTAAAAAAGTATAATTATTCCTTTCAACTTTTTTACATATCTGTCGTCGTTAGCTTAAAATTCGAAATTTTAATTATTAAACAACATTTTCGATAAATAAAAACCAAAACGACAAGTCCGAGACAAAAATAATGTGAAATTTTTTAAAATCACTTTTTATATACTGCAATTCCCCTCTGCAACTGTCAAGAAAAAGCGTAAAGTATTTTTTGATATATATATGTCATTCGTCCGTTTGGGAATTTTTTTTTGTTATGTTGCTGCACTTGTCTGAATATTGTATAGGCATTGGTAGCCATATTGCGTGTTTACTCTGCCATTAACTGTCAGTGAAGTTATGCATGTTTAGTGTGCTCAGCGATTTTTCACTTTTGGTAAAAATGGATCAGAGAATTTGCATCAAGTTTTGCTACAAAAATGAAATAAAGTGCAGTAATGTTCTTGAAATGTTAAAAGCTGCTTTTGGTGACTTGGCTATGAGCCGAGCAAGACTTTTCGAGTGGTGTAAACATTTAAAAAATGGTCGGGAAGACGTTGAAGATGACGAGCGCTCTGGGTGTCCTCGCACATCGGTAACGGACGATACCGTCAAGAAAGTGGAAAAAATGATTATGAGCGATCGTCGAATTACTATAAGAGAGTTTGCTGAGGATGTCGGTATATCATACGGCTCATGTCAAGCAATGTTTACGGATGCTTTACATATGAAACGCGTGGCAGCAAATTTTGTCCCGAAACTACTGAATTTCGACCAAACCCAATATCGCCATGACATCGTTCAAGATTTACTAAATGAAGTGAATAATGATCCGACATTGCTATATCGATCTATGACAGGTGATGAATCATGGACTTATGGATATGACGTCGAAACTAAGGCTCAGTCGTCCACCTGGAAGCATTCAACGTCACTAAGAGTGAAAAAAGCACGACAAGTTCGATCAAACGTGAAGGTTTTGCTCACTGTGTTTTTCGATTTCAACGGTTTAGTGGATTATGAGTTCTTACCTAAATGTCAAAAGGTCAATAATGAATATTATGTAGGAGTTTACGTCGTTTGCGTGAAGTCATTCGTAAAAACTACCAATTTTGTGGCAAAATCAGTCATGACGACTGCACCACGATAATGCACCTGCTCATATCTCAATGTTTGTTCGTGAGTTGTTGGCCAAACACAACACCGTATTGATGCCACAACCACCGTATTCACCGAACATGGCCCCCTGTGACTTTTTCCTATTCCCAAAAATGAAGTAATCCATGAAAGGAAGACGTTTTGACGACATCCATGAGATAAAAGCTAACTAACACAATAACACAAGACACGAATGTTCAAAGTGGAAGACGAATTTTCCACAAAGCAATTAAATTTTTAACCCTTTCTACCACAAAATCAAAGTTTTAATAAACTCATTTCATTTATAACCAAACAGAATAATTTTTAACCCACTTCAACCCAGAAATTAGATTTTTTAAGAAAAAAGACGAACTTGCAACATATAAAGATTTTTCAGTCAAAAACAAAAAAATTAAGTGATCTTTTATGCCAAAAAACAATTTGTTTTGTAAAACAGTTGCATTTTCAACCCAAAGCTATTAATTTACCACCAAAAGAGTTAATCTTTAACTAAACACTTGCAGTTTGAACTAGAAAAAGAAGAAACTTCGACCCGAAAAATTAGTTTTCTAAGAATAAAAAAAAATTGAAAATAAAAAATTTTTCAGGTAAAAATTGTTTTGAAATAAAAAAACAGATTTTTCAACGAATTAGTTAAATTTTCAATCAAAAATTTGAAATTTGAAACCAAAAAATTAATTTTTAACGGACTTGTACACACCCAGAAAAAAGTTTTGTTGAATCAAAGAAACTTTCTTTAAACCAAAGAAATTCTAGTATTGATATACGGTTAAAGAAACATTTGCTTCATTTAAAGAACTTTTTTCAATCTTTTTATTTGACTTAAAAAAATATTTCGTTAATTTATACGGAAAATTTCTTCAAATTAAAGAAATATTTCGTTGCTTCAAACTAAATATTTCTTTGAATTAACAAAGTATTTGATTGCTTTAAATAAAAAATTTCTTTAAATGAAATAAACGTTTTGGTTGAAAAAAGAGAACAGGTTAGTTTAAAATAAATAAACTTTTTTTTTTGAATTTAATAATAAATTATAAATAAATTAGCTCCCTCATGAAGCAAATAATTCCATTTAATTTAAAACGATAATAACTCTAATCAAATACAAGCAAAAAGTAAAAAAATTTCGTTTTTCTTCGCATGGGAATATTTTTGAATAATCGGATTCGACAACTCTTTTTTCAAGAAACTTGTATTGTCTATTTGTTTACCTGAGGAAAAAAGTTTACTTTAATATTTTTTGTGTGTAAATGAATTTTATTCTTTCCTTATTTAGAATTCTTTACGAAAATTTAACATAAAAAAATTAAATGTGACGAAATTCTGCACATGAGGTCAGGATTTAAATTATTACCAAGTTGCATCCGTCTTGGCAAAAATTTGACAACACATGTTCCGAAAGATGCGGTAACGTTAAACAATCAAACTGATTTGTTCTGCGAAATCTCGTGGCTCATTAGTAATGTGGATTAAAAAAGTCTTTCTTTGATTCAAAGAAATAATTCTCTTATTTCAAATTACTGACTCTAAAGTAATTATTTCTTTGATTTTTCCTAGTAACTGTTTTAAATCAAAATATTTTTTTTTGAATCACGTGACGTCATTTATTAAAATCGAATAAATTTTCTCTTAATATAAAAATATTCGTATGTTGAATAAAAAGAACCTAGTCAAAAAAAGTTTTTTTTTTTTATTTAAATTTTTATTGTTAAAAAAATCAATTTGTTGCCAAAAATGAAATAGTTAAATTACCAACTATAAAATTAATGTTAGACTAATAATGTAATAACCTGGCGTCTACAAATGCTAGAATGTTTTGTAAAGTTTATACAATCTTATACACAGAATTAAGCAATTTCAATTAAAAAAAAAAATTTCTAATTTTCTTGACAGCCTTGACAGTCTTGACAGCCTTGACTCCAATTTGAATAGTGTTCGTAAAAGCACAATGTATTTTTATTTAGACTATTAAGAAGGTTGTTTATAAGAAACCGGTATCAGCAAAAAATTGGTCATAAACATTTAATAAACAAAAGTGCAATTATTGCATTGTTTTTCGAGTTTTTTGATGGAAAAAAGCTCCTTGACAGAAATCTGCCAAGGGATAAATCTTTCAATATTCACTTACATTTTACGCATATTAAAAGTGTACTTGCAAATATAATTTGATTTAAAGAAAAGTTCTCCATGTGAAAATAGTACATTTCGACACGTGTGTGAGAGGTGATTATTCAGCGCACGAGACGTTTTTCGCACGAGCGAAGCGAGTGAGAAAAGTCTCGTGCGCTAAAAATCACCTTTCACACAAGTATCGAACAGTATTTTATACCACGAAAGCCGAAAAATCATGTCAAAGTTGAGAAGTCGAATTTTTTATGGAAAAAAAACTTTTTTTCTCAAATCTGCCAAGAGATAAATCTGTCAATATTCACTTACATTTTATGTATATTAAAAGTGTACTTTCGAATATAATTTGATTTCAATAGAAGCCCGCCATGTAAAAAAGTATAGCAATAAACGTTTAATAAACAAAAGTGCAATTTTTGCATTATTTTTCGAGTTTTTTAATGGAAAGAAACCTTTTTTACTCAAATCTGCCAAGGGATAAATGTATCAATAATTACTTCCACTTTCTGTATATTAAAAGTGTACTTTCGAATATAATTTGATTTCAATAGAAGCCCGCTATGTGAAAAAGTATAACAATAAACGTTTAATAAACAAAAGTGCAATTTTTGCATTATTTTTCAAGTTTTTTAATGGAAAAAACCTTTTTTACTTAAATCTGCCAAGGGAAAAATTTATAAATAATCACTTCCCTTTTATTTATCTCAAAAATTAGTTTCGAATATAATTTGAGTTTGAAAGAAGCTCACCATGTGAAAAAGTATAACAATAAACAATTAATAAACAAAAGTGCAATTTTTGCACTATTTTTCGAGTTTTATTATGGAAGAAAAACTTTTTGACTGAAATCTGCCAAGGGATAAATGTATCAATAATCACTTCTTTTTTATTTATATCAAAACTGTAGTTTCAAATATATAATTTGATTTCGAGAGAAGTCCGCCATTTAAAAAAGTATCACAATAAACATTTGAGTAACAAAAGTGCAATTCTTGCATTATTTTTCGAGTTTTTTAATGAAAAACAAACTTTTTGACTTAAATCTGCCAAGGGATAAATAGATCAATAATCACTTTCATTTTATGTATATTAAAAGTTTACTTTCAAATATAAGTAGATTTTAAGAGAAGCCCGCCATGTAAAATAGTATATTAATAAACACGTATTAAACAGAAGTGCAATTTTTGCAATATTTTTCGAGTTTTTTTATGGAAAAAAACTTTTTGACTGAAATCTGCCAAAGGATAAATCTATCAATGTCCACTTCCAGTTTATGTATATTAAAAGTGTACTTTCAAAAATAATTTGATTTTAAGAGAAGCCCGCCATGTGAAGAAGTATAAGAATAAACATTTAAGAAACAGCTGTGCAATTTTTTCAATATTTTGCCAGAGTTTTGATATAGAAAAAACTTTACATTACATTTTTCGCAAGGATCGACTCAAATTCGTTTTTTTTTTTCATATTTTGAATTAAAATTTAAAACTGGAGAAAATAAATATTTTTAACTATTCAGCATATGGTTATTAGTTCTTGAATAAAGAAAATTTAATTAAATACCTAGGTACCGATCTACGTAACAAGAAAATATCAGTAATGACCACTGGCGGTAAATCCTTGAACTAAAAACCGGTTTTCCGTTGAATTTTCCCTGGTTTATTTTACTTTTATTTCGGTAAAAACTTGTCTAAATAAATGAATAATTCGATCTTCTTAAATTGATATAATGTTCATTATTGCATTCAGCATGGCGGGCTTCTCTTGTTTTGAGCATCACAAATTTTCGGAATTAGATAATCTAAGATTTTGCTAATTAAAATAAAAAAAAATTTTTTACATTTATTTTTAAGTGAATCCCGCCATAGATTTAGGTTTTCTTTTTGACAATGCCAAAAAAATTTGAATTCATTCATTATTTTGCGAGTTGTTTGATAACGAAATTATTTGGAGGAAGTTACCGTATCACCTTAAGTTACGTTATTCGAAATAGCGAAATTCACGTCGAAATAATAATTCTTGAATGTTACTGAAATTTGGAACGATATATTATGCAAATCATTATGTCTTTTAATTGAAGGATGAACGGATAATATTACAAAAAATCATAAAACGGAAACTCTAGTATGTATTTAATTGAAAATAATCCTGAATATATATATATATATATATATTCATGATTATTTTCAGTTAAATTTGAACGGAATTAAATTTCATTAATCAATTATAAATATTCGTCTGTTTATTGATTTTTATTGAACTTGATCGCCGGATAACATAGAGTTCTGATTACTCTTGCGATCACAAATATTTTAAGAACAATTTCGGTCACAGCGCTGCTTTTGTCCATTTCATTCACAGCAACTGTTAAGAGGGGTTGTGTACTCAGCGGGTAGAGAAACACAGCGGGATAGGGCAGATTTTTCGCTGATAGCGCCGTCTACATTTATGCTACCCTAACTAATAATTCTATCCCCACTCCGCCGCCACTTGTCGCATTTAGATGTATAATATCTTTGATGCAACAAACTCCCGCTCGAAGTGGTTCCCTTTTCGGCCTTCCTAGAACTTTTGTCCCTGAAGTTTCTCAAGGCGTAGAGGGAAGATAGGTAAAGAGGCGACAATCCCTACTAAGCTGAAAAGGTGGACGCGGGAAATGAGACGTCGAGAGCAGGTTTAGTTTGGGAACCAGCGATTCGAGGCGCTAATAGTGTCGTGAACCAGAGGGACGAAAACAGTGTCTCACCGTTAGAAAGTATGATTAATGGGTGTGAGTGGAATGGGCCAAGAATGTGTTTCATGTATGTGTTTCAAAAGAGAGGGCGTAAATTGAAAATAGGGGAGGATATGTGTGAAAAATAATGTTCGAGTGTAGAGAATAATCTAATAATTATCGCAGGTCAGATGGTGCTGAAAAGAATATGCGGCACTTCTCATTCTCGATAATTGTCTCGATTACCCTAGGTGCGCTTAGAGAAGCGGTATTAAGGCTAATTCCGTAAGAGTAATAAAGATGGTAATAAATCACTCTTAGTGCCGCATTATGCCTCTGCATGTATGTAGTTCTCGCATGAGTTGGACAGCTAGATAGTATGTGTCCTATATGATGCTAAATTGGAAATGACATCGTCTTTTCATTCTTAATGAAAACCCTTCATGTACGACTGCAATCCGGGTGATTTAAGGAAACTAAAAGTTAGCTCGTACGATATCGACTGATCCTCGACATTTGTGTGTAAGATACCGTCCATCTCCTGGTCGAGGAGCTGCTCACGGAAGTTTTCCTCCTGTGCCTTCTTTATAAGGGGCATTCCGGAGTGAGAACTCGATATGGCTATATTTGATGCGTGTGGCTTACCCCTTATATTGAATTCACGGCGAATATATTAGCTGGCTCCTCCGCTGCTTTGTACAGAAACGCTCCTTTGCCTACTTCTTCCTCTTCTTGATTATTCTAAGAAGAGGGTCTCGTCCATTTGCAATACTCTTGTGGAGACATTCAAGATTCAGTATTCCGTGACCACCTTGATGGCGCGAGATGCAGAGTCGCGGGACAAAAGAATTAAGGTGCATGCTTTTGTTCATGTGCATAACCTTTCTTGCTCCGATATCAAGGGATCTGAGCTCGTCCTTCGTCCATACAGCCACTTCAAATCAATAGAGGTCTACCGGGATGGCAAGCACGTTCGTTGTAGATACTGTGTACCTAACCTAGAGTTCGGAAAACCAAAACTGCCAGACGAGACGTTTGTATTTGCTTTGAACAGTATAGTTCATAGATGTCCCGTCCCGAATGCGGCTCTGTGCCACGCCCAGGTATGTATAGGCCTCTTCAGCGCTTCTGTCGATGAGATCAGGGTCTTCGGGGATGCCTGTAAGTTTTCCTCACTTCAAATCAACATTGACGTATTTTTCTAATTAACTATACACATGCATAATAAACCATACTTATTAAAACTAGTTTTGGTGTTATCATTTTTGTTCCTACGAAAAGCCAGGGTGAGGGGTTCATGCACGGTAAAGGCTGCACAGTCTGAGAGGTCGCCCGGTAACCAGAGTCACCGTTCAAGACACCTCACCCAGGTGCCGTGCAGCTTTCGGCACGGTCTGTACGCCTTCGCTTGGGGAAAAATCCAATTGGGACCACCCTTAGCCAATTGCCGCCACTGCATGTTAATTATTGTAACCTTATTCAGCAAAAACCCTTGGTACATGCTGTATCCGCAACCCGAGGACACGTTTAGTGGTTTTGTCATAGGCCCTTGGGTTTGATTCCAGATTAATCGAAACGGGAT
>JAAAKG020142035.1:0-11713 GCA_010014905.2 Druon quercuslanigerum
GTATTATCAATAGGAAAATTTCATATAAAAATAGTACAGCTTGCGATTACTGTATTAAAATATACGAATTATCGCCTTGGTCCCTCGATTGTAATCTAATTTAGTAATTTTTCCAATACCAAGTTTCTCAGTGTAGGCAGGCAGGCAGACAGACAGACAGACAGACAGACAGTCATTGTGAAATAGCCTAATGGCAAAGAAGGCATTGCGCGTTGCAGTTGAAGTGAAGTTGAAGTTGCAGTTGCAGTGGCAGTTGCCGAGACTTTTATCAATGAATGCAGTTTGAGTGGGCGTGCATACATGTGACTGTGCCGTTCCGCGTAAGTATGTAGGCATGTTAATCCCAGAGTGCTTGGCGTGCGTGCCAGCGCAACGTACTGCCCGTAGCCAATTACCATATTACTATTGGTCCGTCATGCCATAACGAGACTACTTACAATGCGTCAGAATAGAAACCAGTCTACGCTATTTAAATATAACTTGCGAAAAAAGTTTAGCTCTGGGTACTAAGTTATTCATTATGAAAGTATTATGAACACCCTCTATACTAGAATTTGGGTGAAGACGAAACATTGAACTTCGTATACTCGTATCAAAATTAAAACAACTTTAGCAACTTTAGCAACAGCTGCCTTCGATTATTTCTTCTTAATTCTTTTCAGTTGACTACACCTCTTTCCCTCTCTTCTGCTCTTTTCCATTGGTCCCATTCGTCCCGTACATCCCATGTGCCCCGTTCGTCCCATTCGGCCAAATGAAAGATCGATCCCGATTAATGATCCCTTCATCAATTAATGTTACTGGTAATCTAATCGTCGTTGGCGTCGTGACTATGAATTACTTATCCGCGAAACACTAATTGGCTGTCGATCGTCGTGTCACCATACTGACTGTACAGTATACATAGAGCTCGTGACTTGCGCATACTCCCTTAACACCTTAGGCCTATTAATATGTATAGACACCGCGCACTATCTTTTTCCTTTTTTGCATGCAAACTAATTCCAATTATATAATATAGTTTTTCAGCTTGTTCTTTTATTTCGCCTGACATTTTTCTAGAATTCTCAAGCTCAACAAAATTCAAACCACATGAGGATACTCTCTCGAGCGCTGTTCGCCTGCTGCTCGTGCACAGAACAACTCCATGCTTTTCAATATAAGAGAGCTCGGACTTGACGTTACAATTTGGGGCTTCGATCCCTGACCCGCTGATACAATCAGAAAAATGGATTGTACCGTTTATGATCTTGCGTTTTTAAAATTAAGAGAGCAATATATATATATATATATATATATATATATATATATATATATATATTATTATTAAACAGTACAGAATGGATGTTAATTCTTAAAACCTTGAATTATAAAACTTATTATCTAAAGTGTATGGCTTAATATCTATAGATTGCTTTCGCAACTTTTAAAATCCCAGATCATAAAAGGAAAAATTCATTTTTCTCAGTATACCTCTGAACATTTTTCCAATTTCTTTTACCAGGGTCCGTCACGGCACCGGTTTTCTTGAAATTTCGATTTTAGTAAAGTGCTCTCGTTAACAACTGACGCCTGAAACAGAATTTAATAATGAAACAGATGAAAAAGAACTTTTTAATTTTCTGTGATCAATCCGATAATTACGACAGTACTTAATCTGAAACAAGTTTAAAATAAAAACTGATCATCAAGCACTAAAGTGACTATTAAACCTACAAGATCCAGCATTAAGACTTCTATAATGGAGACATTGTTTAAAAGAATACGAATATGAAATTGATTATAAAAAGTTAAAAAAAAAACATAGCATCTTATGCACCATCAATAGTTTTCTCAATCCAAACAGATTCGGCGGAATAAGTAAACAGTAAACGAAATTTAACGACGATTTGACTCGCATTTTTAAGCAAGTCCCAATTTTAAATCTCGTAAAAGTAAAGTGCATGAGCTGATCACATTTTTCAGAAAACGAAAATTACAATTGAAATTTTTCGTATGGGGCAAAGTAGCCACGTAAAATTATTGATTTAAACAACAGCTTTCCATCCACAAAGGACAGGACCATAGGATAGAACAGAGTTTAAAACCTCAAAAGTATCGCAATAGTCGAGAGTATTGCAGTACACTAATGAACTGGCAGCCAGTCCACCACTAAGTTTAAAGAATTGTTCTTTTAACATAAAACATAAATTACCCCAAGCAAAATAGAAAATTGAAAAATCGAAGTCAAAATATGAAGAAGAACAAAATGCTAGAATTGTTATTGTTATGTTTTTCTTTTCAATCATTTTTGTTTGGAGTAATTGTGGAAAAGTGTGCCTCCTCTTTTCCACAATTACTCCAAACAAAAATGATTGAAAATAAAAAAATAACCTTTCATGTATCAATCTATTGTGCGTCAAAAATAGGATAGAAAATATAAACCCACAATCAGTTTTAAGGTACTAAAGTGGGAATGTGCATTGTTCGTATGTCACAACCCCCGCACAATAATAATTACTAGTCTTTGGAATCAGCTCATCGATGCCTCGGATACTAGATGCCAGAATTATTGTCAAGTAAGGGGCCAATCTTCACAAAATACGTGACACATTTTTCTGGAACTTAAAGCCACTCCCTCTTCTCCCCCCCCCCTCTCTGCGTGATGCTTTTTCCATTGTTCTTAACATGAGCAATGATACTTTGTCAGACCCCCCGCCCCTAAACGTATCACGTTTTTTGGGAATGACCCGTACGCCTACGTAAAAGAATTACACACCTAATCTAGAAGTTACATTTTCCATACGGTGACTTTTTATCTTTAACTTGCTTTTTTGGGAAGAATTTTTTATTGCAGTATAAGCATGGCGGTCGCATGTGCGAAAGGGAGTCTGAAAGATACATAGGTAATAGAAATTGCAGTGGCAAGTAAGTAATATTAGTAGGATTAGTGGAGTAGTATATACTTTTCGTGTGCAGTATAGTGATTAGTGACTATAATTTTATTGCACAGATCTTCGTTTGAACGTTGAACCTCGCGAGTTACCTACTAACACTACCGGGCTGTGTAGCCTTTACGACTTTACGACTGTACGACTGTACGACTGTACGGCTGTACGAGCAGCCACCCGGCCGACATGACAGCCAGCCAGCCAGCCAGTCAGCCAGTCAGTCAGTCAGTCGTCGCCTTCTCCACCACACTTCTTTCTCCGCCACGCTGCGCTGCTCGGTTGTAGCCATGGCAATATTGATCCAACTGCCGGCCGGCCGGCCGGCTGGCTGCAAAGCATGCTGCTTGAGATCGGTAGGTGAGCCAAGGCTGCTCGCACGCCTATTCACCTCCAGCTGATCAATTCTTGGACTGACATAGATCGATATCAAGACAATCAGCGGCACATTAACCTTTTTTAGATACTCAATAAACAGTGCATAAGTGCGTACACATACGCACGCACGCACACATCAGTCTAAATGAAAACGGACCCGTTTAGCGATTTTATTTTCCGAGGTATAAGCTTTTTCATGAGCTAGAATCGAAATGAACAATTTTGCGGTTTTCCCCTCATCTTGATACTCTTCCCAGGCGAAAAAATTGTATATAGATTATATATAGTGTGAAGTATTATATGTATGTAACACTCATTTGTAGTATACAAAAAATGTAAAAAACAAATGAATATTTTTTATACTACTTCACGCTATGTATAAACTGTACATAATATTTTCGCCTGCATTTGCTCATGTTCTGCTCTTTAAATTTGATTGAGTGAAATAAGTGTTGGCCATACAATTTCTTTGACAATACTGAAGCAGAAGCGTTCTTGTATACTTAAGTGTCAATGCAAACATACCTAAAAGAAATAAATTGTGGGAATTACAAATTTTGCACTTTGAAGAAACGCTAAAAAGGGGCTATTCGCACAATACGTGATACATTTTTCAGGAACTTCTGACTCCCTCCTCCCTCTGCATGATACTTCTTCCATTGGTCATAACACGGAGAATAATACTTTGATAGTCTAAAGGAAACGTATCACGCATTTTGTGAATTACCCCAAAGTAATTTTGAAAATTTTATAATTGACCACAGGTTTCATATTCTCTGGATGCATGGACTTGAATCAACGTAAAATTGCAGTATGATATTATAGGCCACTTAATTAATCGACGAATATTTGATTTTGAGACCTTTGTTTATTCATTTTCTTTCATTAAAATAACCATACCAAGTGACCATACTGCAAACACTGGGCAAATTTATTTTTGAACTTTCTCAAGTATTTCGGCTGGTCAGACAAAATTTCCGGGAGCAATAATATGGATAGAATGCGACGGCAAACATTAAATGTATGCAAAAATTGTCTACTCAAGATATACTTCCCGATTTATAAATCGATGAAGCCTTCGAATATGAAGAAAACGATAATGATGATCAAGAAAGTCCTACAGAAGTTACTATACATCTGAGTATTACTATATACAACTCTAAAATAAGAGTGCTTTTGAAAAAATTAACTTACTCTAAATCATGACGTGAGGAATTATAATTTATCTGAGACTAGATGTCACTTTGCTTTATGATATGATTAGCGCAGCTCTTAAATGAGAAAGCTTTAGAACTTGTGTGCGAAACTACACTATCCTTCGAGCCCTAAAAGCTTTACGTAATATATAGATGATGTCTACAATATAGTATCTAATTAACAGGTGCAGACATGACAATCAAGTCTTGAAAGTGAGGCAATGTGTAAGATACATATCTCTTGGAAGCATAGCAATTTTTCGGCATTTTGTCTCTTAAAATGAACCAGTCAAGTCTCACTGGCTGAAACCGCCAGAAGTGTGTCACTGACAATCAGTGATAATTCACTGGTTCCCTCAGCAGTCGAATTCCGTCACTGGTACGCCTTGTCGTCTGTCGGATGACTAGGTATGACTACGTATGACACCTGCCATTTATCACTACTGTGCCAACAGTTGCAAAAGGCCGGACTGCAATACTATGGGAAATATGGAGAAAGTTTTTTTGTTCTATGCGTGGGAGCAATCTTTTTTAAATACAGACCATTAAATTTGGCAATAGGGAATTAAATTAGCCCTAAATGAGCATTTAATCCCCTACAGATTCTCATTGCATTTTTGCTGTGTGATTCTGTCAGCATAACGGACCTCAACTTTGAGTAAGATATAGAATTGCTAATAGAAAATACAAATATCAGCGGGCATCATAATCCTCGTTACTTTTCAAATAAAAATGAAGCCACTAGAAGGGGAATGATTATCGAGGCAGGATTAAAAATGGGAAATTATCTTCGATTCATGTAAATTTTAAGCGGCAGGGTGAATTTTCGTTGCTGTAAACTTTATTTTTAATTTTTTTTTGTCGATGCAGTGCGATGATAATAATTATTGTTCAAGCTAATTATTGCATGTGCAGTTTTCACTAGAAGAGTATTACTGGGTTACTGTAACTGCAATTAATTTTTGTTTCAGGTAAATGCACTGAGCCCGTGGCTACTGCCGACGGAAGTTCCCCCCGCTTCCTTCCTCATATTGTTCGGTAACGTATGTCGTATGACTCTTTGTCCTGGATATAGATTACTCAGCCGTGTACACATTTTCTCCGTGTATTTATATAAATTGGAGAGTGCATTTTTTGTGAAACAAGTTCAGTGGAAAAGAATTGTAGTGGAAAGTTTAAGTCATTCGAGTTTGAGATTCGCATTTATTTATTTTGTACGAATTCGCACTGTTTGCGCCACTCTCGAATGAAATAATTTCATTTTTTTTTTTTTTTTTTTTAACAAATTTGATTAAAAATGAACCAACAGTTGATCAAATCTGGTGCGGGTATGATTTACACTTTGAGAACTACGCCCAGTCTTTTCATTGCTGATTCCATTTTTTATGATTTTATCTTTACTAGATAGTATTAGAATTACTACCTGATATTTGAAAGGTTTTACTTTCCTGTCCGGTGGATGTTATTATCTTGAAGATAACTCTGCAAAGAAATTAAAAAAAGGTAATTATTGCCAATAGTGACCTGAAATGCAATCAAAAGTATTAATTTGAAAGATGTAATTTTCGAAAACGCCGTCTACTGGCAGCTATCTGAAAAAGGTCTGCTGTTTTTTGGGAGAAGGCCGTTATCTACAAAAGAATACTCAATACACGAATGAGAAAAATTATTCCTAACTGTTGTAATAAGAATTAAAAATTCTAATTATTGATTGCAAAAAACGATTATTAAAAGTTAGCAAGTACGATAGGGCGGGAGGGGGCGGGGATATCCTTAGGGCTTAGGCCGACGCCCAGATCGATGCTCAAATCTGAGGTCCCAGTAAACGGAAGGAGGAAGCACTACAGTATATTTAAGGGAATTATGCCTGAAGTGGACAAATAATAATCATTCGAGTGGTCCAAAAAAGCGACTGTCCAAATATTCCTGGGCGATCCGGTGGAAATTCGTATAGCCTAGGCTAAATCAGAATATCTCCATCTTTTTCTATTGTTGCAGAGTCATTTTTTAACTTGCTAAAATAAAAGAAATTGCTCCTCTTGTGGAGTTTAATACGTACAAATGCAACGTCCTTTTCAAGTTTAATTTTTCATGATAAGTTATGAATATTTATGTAACAATTTTATGCAACAAGGAGAATTTTACCAAAATTGCAATATTTGCGGCCTTATTGCACGCTTTGGCTAAGTTTGTGTGAAGTGAAATTAGTGGCTAGAGGCCAGAGGCCACGTAGGTGGGTGATTCTTTAAAGTGAACTTACAGTTTTATCACTTTTATATTACTTTGTCTAAAATTCTAAAAACAGTTTAGCGAGCTGAAAAATGATTCTACAAAAAATAAAAAAAATTTGCATATTCTGATTTTGACCAGTTACACGAGTTTCCAGTCGCCCATGAACATTTAAGCAGTCGCGTTTTTGGACCACTCTATTAATCATTCATTCAAAGCATACTTACACGTGAAATGCTCAATTGCTTCTTTAAGGAGGAAGTTGGCACTGGCGAAAATGTTCAAATCTACTTTTTTGACAGATTTCGATATTACAATTTAGACCCCAGCAACTCGTGTGTAGGAATCCAATCAGGGATCCGGCCGGATAGTCCCGTTTTAAGCCGGGCGCTGGTCGGGGAAAATCGCCGGGATCCGAGTAAAAACTGGACGGTAAACTGGTCGGATCCCGGCTTCAATACCGGCTGGGATGCGGTCGGGTAATCCGACCACAAAGCGGTTAAAAAATGTTCCTTCAGGCGAGAAACTGGTAACTTGTTTTGTCTTTCAAGGCTCATCGCAAAGAATACTGCGAACTTTAAAAGTGAGATTAAGTGAACCAATTCTGGCAAGAAAATTGGAGTACAATTTTAATCCCTGATGATAGAATCTCGTAGAAATTTGGAAACCAAGTGGTGATTTAAGGTTAGGAAGGCAAAAAGGAAATAATGTATGCACAACGCAGTATATTTTAATTAAAAATAATAATAACTATTCGCCCACTAAGTGGGGGGGGGCGGTATTCAAACTAATGACAGAAAGAAGTTTTGAATTTAATTCTGGGTCTCGATTTGATTTGCGAACAGACTAAACATTGTCTGAAAATAGAGAAGTTTATAAAAATTGTAACCATTAGAAAAAATTTAATGTTTTTTTTTTGAAGAATTTAAAAAAGCTCATGCCTGTTTCACTGATATAATAAAACTTTAAATTATACTTTTCAAATAATAATTCATCTAGCATCCATAATTACGTATTTGATAATGTCATGACGACTCTTAAAAAATGTGTAATTTGTACAAAAATATTAACCTGGCCAGTGGCCGGCCGGCTGCCGACCATGGGATATAATCAGGGTTGGCGCGGCCAGTGACCGGCCGGGGCCGGATCCGGGCTACGTGATTCGAAAAAAATGTAGCCTGGTCGGCTTCCGCCGGTATCTGTCCATGAAACCCAGCCAGGGGTAGCCCGGCCGGCATCCGACCAGAAACCTTCTTGTAATAGGGCCAACCGGGGAAATTTCTGCACGGGACACCAAAATCCAACTTTAAAGAAATTTCCACGCACTAGAAGAATTAACCTACACGAGGACCCCGCTGTTAACACTTACATGTCCTCTTCTGTACATACATGTAAGTGGCTGAGATTCTTCCCTTTTTAGGCGCCTGGGTCTTCTTGGTTCGATCAAGCTTCGTATTGAGGGCGTTAATACGCGTAGCCTACGAAGCGGCGAATAATTTTTCATGTGTCCAGATGTGTCTAGATGTGTCCTATCACCTCAGGTGAAGAGCATCACAAAGTCTTCATGTCATTAGTGAATAGGCAACCAAATACGAGTAGATAGGTTCGTGTGGTCTTGTTCCATTCTCTCATCGCTCAGGACAATGTTGCAGATTGTTTTCGCACTCTTTCCTTCGGACACCATAATTTTTCTTCTATTTACGTTCATTTTGAGGCCCATGCTCTTCATATTTGTACCTACTTAGTTTTAATGAAACAGTGAAAGTTTCATTTATTAAAAGTATCCTCGTTTTGGCGATCAAGTTGGTTGAGAGCTAGAACTGTATCAAATGAGAAACAAGTTCTTTGCAAATTTTTCAATGAGGAGTTAATAATAGTGTAAAATGAAAACAGATTACAGTTTATTCTCTCTTCATTGCCCTGAAGATTTAAAAAAATCTAGCACTACCGGAGTCGATGAACTGACGCATGAGCTGCTAACAACTGATAGAAATAGACACTGTCGTCGTGGGTACTATAACCAGTACCTAAACCGTACTGTCAATCATTACTGCGCCTGTACTGGCGAAATACGGACACGGTATTAGCAATTAGTACTGCGCCTATACTGGAGAAAAATACGGGCACGGTACTAGCAATCGGTACTGCGCCTATACTGGCGGAATACGGGCACAATACTGGAAATAGGTGCTGGTGGTATTACGCTACAGCCTATCGATATACGAGTAGTAATCCTAAAGTACCTTAAGTAATGTCACATTATAATTGATGAAAGAAGAAAAATAAATATATAAGAATTACGATTCATGCACGTTATAATAAAAAGAAATCCAACCTACAATCTTGCATTGAAATCACTATACTTATCACTTTTTTATGGTAGAATCCTGAAATTACCGTGAATTACTTCTGCTCATTAATCTCAAACTTTTTTCATGAATTAAGACAGAAGAAACGAAAAAAACGTCTCACGACACCGTCCAGTAAAACCACGTTGAGTTGATGTTTGTAGCCATCGTACCAACTTCTGGCTATCACGTACGAAGCGCGCGGAAATTTAAATTCAATTCAAGATGGAAATACATTAGGAAATGGATAATTAATAATAAATATTAATTTATATTCCAAATCATTAAATATTTAATATTATTATTTAAAATGTTGTCACAGGCTTAAGATGGTTACAGTCCAACGTGTCGTAAACACTTTTGGTTAGAGAGTTGGATTTTTCATATATTTATAATAGTTTTGCACGGGGATGTCCCGGTTTATAGCATCAGTCACGGACGCATTTATATAATGCAATCAAGTGATCTGTTGAGAGCATTGTGCCACGACATATTGGACAAAGCCTGGTTTTTACTCCATCATTGACGGACTGGGTTGCAGTCAAGTGCACGATATGGGGGGACCTACAGCTTAAGGTGGGTTCTGAACCACCAGAACCTCGGTAAAGGTACATAGAAAAACTTCCAGAGGTACCGGCTCAGGGATCGAACCCCGGACCTCCGAGGTGAAGTCCGAGAGTCTAACCAACTGAGCCACTGAGGCTCTTTTTATTATTATATATTTATTATTATAAAAAAAATTATTATTATTATTATTATTATATAGATTGACAAAAATTTCACAGTAATAATATTTTCTAATACTGTCTTCCCAGTACTTGTCCATTAATAATTATTCATGATAGCCATCACTGCGTCATTAATGGCAAGCCAGTAGCGGCTATACAGTACTGGCCTAGTACTATTACCCAGTTCTGGCGCAGTAATATCTTTCCATTACTGGCTCCGTATTAAGCATTCATGATAGTTATTACTGCGCCAGTAATGTCAAGCCAGTAGCGGCTATACAGTACTGGCTTAGTATTGCCACTCAATACTGGCGCAGTACTGTTTGCTCAGTACTGGCGCAGTACTGTTTGCTCAGTACTGGCGCAGTAATTAATATTCATGATAGCCATTACTGCGCCAGTAATGGTAAGTCAGTAGCGGCTAAACCATATTGGCGCAGTAATGAATTTTTTGTGAACTTGGCCACAATACGGATTGGTCCGACTGGGTGTGACGACGCGGCACATTGTTTAAGTTTCCTACAAGACCTGGAAGTCCTGGAAAACCTGGAAAACCTGGAAATGGCATGGAATTTTTAGAAGTGTTAATGTTGAAGAAGAAATTCGTGAACCGAATTAATTTGGATAAATTTTAATGTAAACAATTTTATTAGTACTTATTCTTTGCATAATTAGTTCTCATCGTGCGCTTTGCTCGCAAGTTTGAGCGCGCCTAGGGCGCGTCTGTTGAGTCTCGCGCTTCGCGCTCGGATATACTTATCCTTTGCATTTGCAATGCTTGAATGAAAAAGTTTTGAAAAAGTTCTCTTTTAGATCGCAGTATTTATATACGTCTTTATATTCTGAATATTCGACTTAATCAAATATAGGTAAATATTAAATTGCTCAAAGCTCTTTAGGCTATCAGGTACACATTCTCATCGTGACAGTTGCACTAAGAATGCTGAGAATAGGATTTTCGTTTTCATATTATTTTTCATGGATCTCATGTAGAAATGCCGATCTGGGTTTAGTAGGGCCCCGGATAGATTTCCATATTTCTAATCGGGCGCTCATCGGGAAAACCGAAAAATGGAGAGGGCAGACTTGACTAGTTATATCGGACGCTGGTTTAGCCAGATTCTAGCTAGAATTTCTGAGCAGGCCATGACGAGAGTGCTCTTTAATCGCGCGACGATTAGTAGGGCCCCGTCCAGACCCTTTCTGTTACCTGATGAATATTTAATTGAGTTGAATTTTTAATTTATGTATTCTGACTTCCAATATTAATGGTCCTATTTAGAGTGAATACATATATTAAATTTTTAAACATTGTATTACAAATAAAATTTCTAACGCCACAAAGTATCGAACACCTACATATATACTATATACCTAAATCTATCGCCTAGCAGTCGGGAGTTGAGTTAATCATTACGATAAAAGTTCCAAGTTGATAGTCGATGAAAAAGCCATACTCATAAGCTACAGCTCAAACAAATTGTAAACTCTCTTTTTCTAATTAAACCTCAAGCGACAAGGTCAAGAAGGTCCATGATATAAAAGGCAAGGTCAGGTTGTATCCAAGCCAACGTGTGTTTTACTGCGAATTTCAAAGTAAACTGGATAAAAATAACAACTATTTATTATTATTTTTTTTTTTAACATGTATATTTTAAACTTGTTCGCAAAAAGCACAATATCTCTTGGTTGAGGTATATTAAGCTGACGTAACCACATCTTCGAATCAAGTTAAAACCTATTTTATAATTAAGGGTTCAATTAAGGCTAATTTAATGCCCCAATGACAAATTTAATGATCCACTATTTTTTAAAGAAACCGGGGGTCATGCTAGCTTAACGTTAAGCTGACGGAACCCTACGTGAAATAAACGATGAATCGAGTTCTCACCTATCACATAATTAAG
>JAAAKG020142036.1:0-11712 GCA_010014905.2 Druon quercuslanigerum
GATATAAGACATTATGTAAATAGTTGTAAATATTTGTAAATATTAAGGTAGAAATTTTCTTTTTGTTGTTTATTATGCAAGCGGAAATATTGTAAGGACTGCAGGTCATGTAAACCCTTAGGGGACACATTATGAATAAAGAAGAAGAAGAACATAGATATAAAAAAATAATTTAATATTGCAATGAAAAATTAATTAGTTACATAAATTAACTATAAGACAAGCATAAATTGTTTTTAATTAGTATTAAAAGAGTAATGGAAAATGCATATCCACAAGAACTGTGGTTTATATAGAATGCTTATGGATTTAATAAAAATTTTTAACTATTAGAAACTTGTGTGTGTGTGTGTGTGTGTGTGTATATATATATATATATATCTACTGTGTTGTTTGAGGACGTGTTTCAAATTGAAATTATATAATGACTTTAGTTAATAAAGAGAACTTTAAACCGACTTTTGTATGTAATTGTGATAATATGAAAAAAAGGAAATTATTTAAAATACGGTAAGTATATAGTACTTTTCGCTTTCATTTTAGAAGTAGAAAAATATTATCTTTACAATTTTTGATGTAATTTCTTTTTTTTAATAATTTTCTTGCCGTTTTCTTTTAGGGTGAAAATTCATTTTTAGAAATAGACGTCTTCGTATCGTTATATGAAGTGGTCAAGACCGCGATTGATTGGTCGTTTATAATTATTTCGTACTTCTATTTCATATACAAGCAAAACACGCACATTTTGGTCTACCTATTCTTCTATGCAATCCGGACACATACTCGCAGGGTATCGGGGGTATATTAACTGTATTCTACATTCGCAACACATTGTTGAAATTATTTCTAGTATATTTCTTTAATTTACCAAATTTCGCTTTTGAGTACATTATTTTAATTTATGCGCCCTGTAGGAAATTTTTTATTATTTGGATTCTGCTAATAAATAATAAGTCTGCTGATATGACGCCTCATAAGAATACATTTTTTTACTTGTGCAAAGAAAATATTGAATGTATATTTGTAAAACTAACATTTAATGTTCAAGAGTTTAATTAATATTTTGAGAAAAATGTACGTTCTGTATGCTTTCAAAAGTTTTCTGAATATTGTTTTCATGGAAACTAGACAAAAAGAAAGAATTATAGTTAAGAAATTTGTTATTGCAATATGGAAATATTCGAAAATAACTTGTCATTAAGACACTTCTAATCTGGAATATTAGTTTAATTTTTAAATATGTTAGTAAATAATTTTGATTTGAAAGAAATTTATTTTGTTTCAAAGGCTCAACATAAATTTCTGTTGTTTTTCGATTTTTTGTTAAAGTATAACAAATTTGCTGTATATATGGCGTATTTGATGTATAACATTAGTAGGGTAATTATTATTGAATGCAAAGGCAGGTCCGTTCTCAATGGTTGAATCCTGAAAAAGAAATGTAGATATGGATTAATATTAACGAATATATGTTTTAAAAGTAATAGAACTTCTTTATTAGGAAGAAATTAGCCAATAAGAGTAGAAGGAAATAAAATTATTTTGAGGTAAGCTTGTATTATTTGCTGATGTAATGTTTATGTTGTTGCAATTGAATCTATAATGGTATTTGAGAATAAATATTGCCAAAGATTTGAGAAAAAGATTTTTGTTTTTCTTATTTTTGTACATGTTCCTGAATATCAATATGAAAAATCTTAAGTCTATTTATGAGTACCATTTTTGATGTGTTATCTATTTTTATTTTTACATTTCCTTTTCCTAAAATTTCTAATACTTGATAAGGGCCTGAATAATGATTATCGATTTTTTTTATTTTTCCTCCTTCTAGTAAAAATACTGTATCTCCTATTTTAAAATCTTGTGGGTTAATCTTTCTGTCGTAATAGATTTTAGACGTTTCCTTGGCTGTTAATAAGTTTTGTCTCGCTACAGCCCGCATTTCATGTAGTGTGTGTGGTGATGGTGGTTCACTTGATGGTTGTCATGCTATTTTTCCCAAGACTAGCTCATATGGAGTACATTTTGTACCTTCATGTACGCTTGCGTTATAAAATAATGTTGCTAGTTCTAAACACTCGTCCCATTCGGAATTTTTATTCACGAATTGTTTAAGATATTCTGATAGTGTCTTAAATTGTCTAATTCTGAATCGTTTTGATAATTTTCTTAATAAATTACTTGAAAAGTTTTTTCCTTGATGTGTTAATACTCCTTTTGGCGAACCATAAATGCAAATAAATCTTTTAATAAATGCTTCGGCTATCGTACTAGATTGTACATTTGGAAGCGCTATAGCTAATGAATGTTTTGTAAAATTATCCTGGATGGTCAAAATGTTTATACTGCCAGATGTTGTTTTAGGAAGTGGACAAACTATGTCGATAGAAATTTTTTCAAATGCTGCACCATTTGTATCAGTGATAACCATCGGACTGTTCATTTTTACGCTAACTAATTTTTTTAATTGGCATTGTAAACATAATTGTATGTGTTTTTGGATATCTAATTTCATGTTTTCCCAAAAATGTTTCTGTCTAATCCTGTTGTATGTCTTTGTAACTCCTTTATGATCTCCTACTGCCGATAAATGGGCTTCTTGGATTACCTGATATCTTGTATCTTTAGTGGGATATTGTGTTATTACCAAACAAATAATAACTTTTATATTTGATTCAAAAAATGATACTTGTAATGTGTTTAATATTTCTTCCCATGGGATGTTATTTACATATGGTGTTTTTGTTATGCTAAATTATGTTAGTTTTAATTTTTTCTAATAAATGGTATAACGAGAGAATACTTAGTTTTATATTTTTCAATGTTTCTGTAAGATTATCTTTAATTTCTCCTTCAATTGGTAGTTCAATATGAAATTGCTTACCTTTTCGAATTTCTTTAGCGAGTCCTTTTTGAAGTTTAGTAAATTTTGGCTATTGTTGTCGTTTTTCGAGAATGCTGTGCCCAAAGTCGCGTGTTTCCCTTTGAGTGGTTGTAAAATATACGTAATTATCCTTTCTCATAGATATTTTGTCACGACTCTAAAATATTTTTGGTTGCACTAAATGGGGTTGATACTGGGATTTAAATCGGGGGTGGTTTCGGGGATGGGCGATTATCTACTGAATTTATCGCCTTTGAATATTCAAGATCATCTTGAAATATTTTATTGTCCTTTTCTTCGTTATTATCAACATTGTGTTGCTTGTGAGTATAATTGCTTTTATCATCATTATCATTATTAAGATTACTATTATTAAAATTGTTGTTGTCCAATTTATCATCAATAAAATTTTCATTGTCATCCCCGAATTCATTGTTTTCTTCCTGATAATTATCTTCTTCAAGATCTTCTTTATTATCATTTTCTTCATCTTCATTTTCTTCTTTTCGGTATCCTACTTCTTTATCTTCTGCTTGATCTTCTTCTTGATCTTGTTCTTCTTCATTTTCATTTGATACGCTGGTGCTTGAATTATAAGTCTTATCCTTATCTTCGCTGGATTCTTGTATTTCTTCTTTACTATATTTTCTCATTTTATTTGTTTAAGCTTACCTCTCTTTTTAGCTGTAGGAGCCGGGATTACCTTATGTTTATTGAGCATAGTCTTGCATGGTCTACCTCTCTTTTCGATTTCTATATACTCTGAATGTGAGTCGAGCATAGATTTACGTGGTCTACCTCGCTTTTTGATTTCTAAATATGTATTTCTTAATTGTTTTTTTTATTCTTTTTCCCAAAGATTTTCTGCCACGTATTTATTTTCTTTTTTATAATTTTCATATATTTCTGGATTTTCTTATATTGGTTTAATTATTTCATTTCGTTCTTCACCAGTACTTAATTTGTTTAGAAGATTTGTAATTATTGAACTCATTTTCTTCAACATTTTTACATCTGGATTTTGAATGCTTATTTTAAAATAGTTAAATAGTTGCTACATAATTTTTTTTCATTGATAATTGCTTTAATTTTTTTTATTTGTCTTAAAACTTGGATTTTTGGGTTTTCATATTGTAGGATTGATTAGTTTTCCACAATTAATGTTTTTATAACTTTAAATTGTGCTTCCATTTAAAGTTGTTTCAACGTTAGTAACATTTATTTTAGTTTCAGTAATTTTGCTCTTTATTTCTTTTTTATTTATAATTTTATCTCGATTTCGTATTCCTTGATTTAATAATTCGTTTGGTTTTTGGATTTCTTGATTTAATAATTCTTGAAGATTTCGTTTTTCTTGATGTAATAATTCTTGAGGATTTCGTATTTCTTGATTTAATAATTCTTTTGGATTTTGGATTTCTTGATTTAATAATTCTTGATGATTTCGTATTTCTTTATGATTTGTAATTAATACTTCAGTGTAATTAGTTTTTTTGATATTGTATGTCCGATTTCTGGATAAAGCGTCGGCATTCACACTCATCTTAACAGCCTTATACATTACGTCAAAATCGTACTCTTCTAATTTTAATTTCCACCTTGTTACGCGAGAGCAAGGATCTTTGCAATTTTGGAACCACACTAATGGCTTATGATCGGTTACTAAGGTAAATTTTCTTCCATATAAATAGGGTCGAAAATGGGTTACGGAAAATACAATTGCTAAAGCTTCTTTCTCGTAGGTATCGATATAACGTTCGCTGTGGCTCAAAGATCGTCATGCGTATGCTATTGGCTTATCTTTGCCAATCTTGCTTGGATAAGATACCTGCGACTGCATAACCAGAAGCGCCAGTTATTAAAACGAAAGGTTTAGTGAAATCAAGTCTTTGTAATATATGCTCCTCGAACAATTTATTTTTTAGTGTATCAAATGCTTTTTGTTGAGTTTCTGTCCATTTAAATTCTACATATTTTTTTAACCATTTTTTTTACCGGAGCTGCGATGTTTGAAAAGGCTTCTATCAATTTTCGATAATATCCTGCAACACCTATATATTCTTTTATGTTTTAGGTTTTCTTGGAATTGGAACATTTTTTACTGCTTCTAGTTTTCTTACATCAGGCCTAACTCCTTCTTTATCAATGACATGTCCAAGATAAACTACTTCTGGACGCAAAAATTCACGTTTATCTGGCTGGAGTTTTAAATTTGCTTCTCTGAATCTATTTGCCAATTACGTAAATTTCTCTTCGTGCTCTTCAAGAGTATTCGCATATAAGACTATGTCGTCCAAATATACAAATAATTCGATTCCTTGAAGGCCGGTTAAAACGAGATCTATTAAACGTTTGAAAGTTGCAAGAGCATTTTTTAAACCGAAGGGCATGCGGTCGAACTCAGTGTCCGTAGGGTGTTGAAAAGGCAGTTTTGTGTGAGTCTTCCGCACTCATTTTGATTTGACGGACACCACTGGCATGGTCGAAAACAGAGAAATATTGTGCTTCTCCTAATTGGTCTAAAATATCCTGTAGTTTGATCGTTTAATTTTCGGTAATATAAAACCATTCGCCATTTTCGATTTCCATGAGAATCTGGTTTTTTAAGTACAAGAAAAGCAGGTGAATTGTAAGGGGATTGAGATGGCTTTACTATATTGTTTTTTATCAGTTCATTGACCTGTCGAGTTATTTCTTCTCTTTGAACTTGGGGAAGTCTGTATTGTCGCGTAAATATGGGTTGACTGTCTCCTGTAGGAATATTGTGTTTAAGTACGTTAGTTGCTTCGAGAGGTTCGTCTGGTATTTGGAAAATGTCTTCATTATTAATAATAAGTTTTTCAACATGAGTATATTCTTCTTGATTGAAATGCTCTAAACGTAATAATTTCTTTATAGTATCAAGTTTACTTTCTTCTTTAATATTAAAAATTTGATATTGATCTTCTTGATTATTTTGAGTGTCAAAATAGTTAAATTTATGTTCAAATGTAGGCGATTCTAGATTTTGAGCTTGTTTTTTATTTGCAGTTTGTGTGATATATTATGGTATTTTAATTTCGTCAAAATCTAAAAGATCTACTGTAGGAACTGGAATTTCAACTGGATTAGGACGTGTGTTTGCAATCTTTAAGTAGGCTTTTCCATTATTATTTGTAACTAATGCTTTTCCTAAAAATATTCCACTATTTGGTAACAGTTCAGGAATAAAACCGGTTTTTTTTTCTTTGTTTTTAACATGAACATAAAAATTGAAAAATGTTCTTGCTGGGATGATTATTAATTCTTGAGCATCAAATGGATAATATTTATCTTTTATTTCTAATGGTCTTTGTTCGTAATTAATCTTCACATTATTCTTTCTAAAAAATTCTATTCCTAAAACTCCACCGTGTTCTACTAGAACTTCATTTAGGATTATATTCAAAATTATAGGAAAATAAAAAATATTTATCGTAATTTGTCCTAATGTGAAAACTGGATGTACATTAATGCCATGTTAATCTTAATCAATATAATCTGTTAATTATTACATTTGATGCGATTGCATTTTCTTTTATTCAACTTGGACCGAAACCTGTATCTATCATCATTCGAACTGGATTTTTTACACCGTGAGTTGATAGTTTTATGTAAGGAATAGTGTTAGTTATACTCAATTTTATTCGTTCTGTCTTAAACTTGTCTGATTGTTGGCGGTCAGTCAGTTTGCGTTTAAAGGTTTACTTATGCCCCCTCTGTGCACCAGTCCTGAGGAGGGCGTTGGAGTTTTCCTGGGGCATTGTTCGTTGTTCTTGTTGTTGCGGTTGTGGGATTTGTTAAAAATTGTTATTAATTCTTTTATAAAATTCGCTTATAACAGAACCTGTCTTTTTATAGTAGTTGTAAATAAGAATTCCGTTTTGTACATTATTCTGTTAAGGATGGTTAGGGTTTAACAGGTAGGTATTTGGTCTTCTTTCAATCTATTGGGGACTTTGACCTAGATTCTGTTGACTCCATGGGGTTTTCTCTATTTTCCCATATTTGATCTATTGGTGCCGAATTGAACCGAATATTTTTAAATTGATTTCTGCTATCATTCAAATATTGTCCTTGATTATTATATGATGTGGGTGATCGCTGATAATTATTCGTAGTTGGTCTTGGATAGTTTTCAATTTTTCGCGGATTATTGTTTATGAAGTGCCTTTGGTTATTTCCATGAAATAGTCTTTGAGTATTACTTGTGAATGATTTTTGATTGTTTTCTTGAAATTGTCTTTGATTTTAAAAATTGGTAGGAAAAAATTGTCTTTGATTTTAAAAATTATTTGATAAAAATTGTTTTTGATTTTGAAAATTATTGGGGAAAAATTGTATTTGATTTTTGTTTTGAAATTGATTTTGGAGTTGGTTAGAATTTGATAATTGTTGAATAAAACTTCTACATGTTGGTGCCATATGTCCAACCTTTCCGCAAAACTGACATGATGTGATATCTACGCGGGCAATATTAACTTTATTAGTTTGTACTTTATTTTCTGATATTTCATCCGGTTGGTGATAGTTTGATCTCTTTCTTAGTTGTTTTGTTGCGGCAATTGATCTTTCCATTTCTAACGCGCTGTTAACTATTTCTGAAAATGATAATAGTTTACCTATTCTAGTTTAAAATTCTGTTCTTATCCCTCTGATAAAACAATATACTGCGTCTTTTTCTAATTTTTCTAAAAAATTGTCTTTTATTTTATTGACTTCTGCCCTCAAACTATTTTTATTTCTTGCTTTATACGCGTCACTGATTTTATCCGAGATTTCTTTTACTCTAGTTGCATAGGAGAGCACTTTTTCGTTTTCCCATTGATAAATGTTACCTAATTCTCCCTGAAGTTGATAAACCGTTTTTAATGGTGCATAAACTGTTTTTAGTTTATTTATTAGTTCATCTACTGTATTGTAAGTATAACCGTAAATACATTTTCGAGCTTTTTCAGCTAGCTTACTTCTGAGAAGTTTAAATAAATTTATTTCTACTTCTATTCCAGGTAGCATTGACCTTGCTTTTTCGCACGCCTCTACGAAATGATTAAAAGGGACGTCATTTGTTCCGTCGAATAATGGAATGACCTCTAGTGCATCTCTAAGTGAGACCTATTGGTTAGTAGGTAGCTTACTCATGTTTGATCTTTGTGGGTCAGGGTCTAAGTCTGAGTCTGATTTTAAATTTGAAGTATATTGAATTTTTACTTTCGGCATAATATGTTCCTGTTTTCGTTGAGTCTCTTTAAATTATTGCTGGCGAAATGGATTTGAGTCATTAAAATGATTTTCTTTATTTAAAAGGTCTTTCTTTGTATTATCAATTATTGTTGAATTTGCTCTGTTTTGATCATCGATATTTATATTAAAGTTTGTAAGATTCTCATCATTCAATGTATTCTTGTCTAAAGTTTCGTTTTGAAAATGTTTTGAGTTTAAAGAAAAAATTAAGGTTTTATTTTCGAAACTGGAGTTAATTAGGGAATCTTTATTTGAAGTTGAAGCTTTTGATGTGATTTCTGACGTATCAGTAGTACCAGGTGTGCTAATTATTGAATTGTTTTTCAATTCTGTGCCTAAATAAAGTTTTGAAGTTTTTCGAATATCTATTGGAAACTGATGATTATTTACGATTACTTTTGCTAGATGAGGACTTTGTAAAACTTGGAGACGTGTTATTGGCTTGTCTGATTCAAAATTTTGGTCCGAAACTTATGTTTCTCATTATTATAATACGTTGAAATTCAAGAATTACAGATTATAAAAAAAAATTTGTTGAAATTTTATGTTGGGAGTACAGGGAATAAATATAAATATATATAGCACAATTCTTAGAATTAAAATTTTTGCAGAATCCTGTTGAGTTCCATGTGCTTTTCCTAAAATTGATAAAATGAAATAAATACTTATTTGAGTATAATTTATAATTGTGTGTTGTATTCGAAATAATAAAAACAGGATTAAATGTTTTTGATAAAAAATATTTAATTAAAATATAGTTTAGTTTCGCGTTATTATTAGAATATGAAAAGTTTTAAATCAATCCTATGTGGATGACGTTAAAGAGAAAATTATTTCTTTTTAGAAAAATTTTTTTTTAATAATTTATTTAAATAGGTTAAATATGAAAAATCTTTAAAGAGCTGCGTCATATAAAAAAATATAGACAGATAAAAAGATTTAATTTAATACAAAGATTAAAATAATGTTTTAATTGACCCATAAGACAGACCTTAAAGAAATAGTTTCAAACAAAAATTCAATCTGAGTTAAAGATGAACTTAAGTTCTCAATTAAATGTCAAAAGAATATTGAACAGTATGTATTATTTTCAAAGTATAGAAAAAATGTTTTATTGAGGTAAAAACTGGAATTATTTTTTTTTATTCAAATATTAAAAAGAATTTGAAAGAGTTTCGTATTATTTAGAAAAATAATTACATAGAAAATTATTTAATCAAAGTTTCTTGACATTGATTATGATACGCAAGAGATTTATTTTAATACGAGAAAGAACTGAGAACATTTTCCTAAAACTGATTTATTTATTTTAATTCGAAAAAGAACTTTGAAAATTTTTGTAAAAAAATTTTTGGAAAATATTGGTTTAATTTAATATATAGAGAGCTCAGAAAAATTGAATAAAATTAAAATTTTTTTTTTATTTAATATATAAAGAACTTACAAAAATGTTATAAAATTTCTATATTTAATTTTATACACGGGAAAACTTTAGAATTTGTTGAAATTTAGGAATTTTTTGAAATTTAATATTCCATTATCTCAGAATTTCGTATTGCTTTAGTTTCGAGGCCGATGCACCAACATTTTTAACCAGGTATGTTAAGTCTCAGATGAGATTCACTTACCTTGCAACAAATTAATTAAATTGAAACTTACGCTACTTCCTCTTTTTGATTTTAAATTTGGTTAAAAATAGAAAACAGGGATTGAGGAAAAAGCAAAAAGGAAAAGGTTGCGATTATCGAATTTTTCGATTCGATTGACATATTTTCTTCTAATTAGGTTATCATTATCCATCAATAAACAGAAACCAGTCATTAGTTCCCATAAATATATTAATATAAATATTTTTCCATGGAACGGAAAAATAATCATTGAAAGAAGTCGACATCATCATCGCAACGAAATAATAATTTTTATTTGAAAAATGGTTTTCGTAAATCGACACTCCATTAAACAATTTCAATTTTTAAGGAGAATTGGAAAAATCTAGAACCGTGGAAATTTTGAAAATTGAAAATAGAATACTCTTAAAAAGTAGTGCTTGATGACCCTATATATGCATAACTAATTCATATCGTTTTCACGCCATCGTTTAGAATTCCCTAAGTTAAAAGTATTCTTGATAAAAATATTAAAAATACAATACTTTCCACTTTTCCTCTGAACAAAAATTGGAAACCAAAAAACTTCCTCTTACAATTGGGAAAAAATTTACAACCAAGATTTATTTTAATTCTTCCTTTTTAAATTCATCATTTTTAATTGTTATTCAACGTTATAATAAAAACTATAACGTTAAAACTTTAAATGTTCCACTCTGAAATTTTTACCATTCAAGACTTTCTATTTCAAAAAAAATCAGTTTGAAATTGTTTAGTTTTGAATATGTGATTCATATAGTTGCGCATTTTCAAATCTTTTTAATTAAAATATTTCAAATTGTTTAGGTTAAAAATTGTTTATTTTAGACTGAAAAAATATTTGAATAGGATTTTAAATGGAATAAAAGCGTTTATAATTATGAATATATTGATTTTAAGTTATTCTCACATTGAAACTAGTTTATAAAGTTTCAATCAGACATTTCAAATTGCTTAATTATTAAGGCTTTCATATTGATATGTTTGTATTTTCAACATCCAAATTTGTAAAATGTTTAACTTTGAACAGATGTAGAATTTAATTGTAAAATAATTGTTGTAATATTTTTAACACTCCAACTGTGTGAATGGATTTACTTGAATTTGTATCTAAACCAGACCCATATCTTTTGTTGATCTAAAGAAAAAAATTCTTTGGCTATCTTGTATTGTTCGATTCTTTGAAATGATTCGGACACATTTAAATAAATTAATTGTTCCATATATTTTTATTCAAATCAAAGAAATAATGATTCAGTTCAAAATAATACTAATTAAATTAAAAATACATTTTATTGTTATAACGAGTTTATGTATTTATACAAATGAAGCATTGATTTAGACGAAGAAGATATTGTGCTTGCATTTATATTTATTTCTTTAGTTGGAGGAAATATTTTACGTGAATACTAGAATTAAATTATTCATAACAAATAAACATTTATTTCAATGAATTTTAATTGAATACTTCTTTAGATTAAAGTGATATGTTGTTAAATTTAGTATCCTTTGTTTTTAATTTAAACAAATATTTTTTTGACATTTATGGAAAAGGAAATACGGCTGTCCGCCTTCAGCGGTCATGGCTGTGGACTTCCCACTCAACGGACCTAAATTCGCTTTCTGAATTTTTTCAATAAGTCGAAAATTGAAAGGGTTTGGATTTGGAAGCAAAAAAAAATGTTGAGATCTTTTTTTTTGTAATTGGAAAATTCTGTGTACGGCTATCCATAGTACTTGTAGCAATTTTAATATCCCAAAAAAACAAACGAAAAATTACATTTTAAGCCAAACAACGTACGATAGGAAAAAAAGGCTGGAGCAAGAAACTCTTTTTCTCCCACTTTTTTCTTTTCTGTTGATATTTATGTCTCTAATGAGCCGAAAAGTGAGATAGTTTGGAAATCTGATTTTTTAATG